>JBAMYA010045064.1:0-11985 GCA_037176975.1 Arrhamphus sclerolepis
GGTGATGTTGGGTCCTACCATGGTGATATTGAATCCTACCATGGTGATGTTGGATCCTACTATAGTGATGTTGGGTCCTACCATGATGATGTTGAATCCTACCATGGTGATGTTGGGTCCTACCATGGTGATATTGAATCCTACCATGGTGATGTTGGATCCTACTATAGTGATGTTGGGTCGTACCATGATGATATTGAATCCTACCATGATGATGTTGGGTCCTACTTTGATAGAGGAACAATAGTGGTCAGTTCTGACACTTCACCAGTAGAAGGTTCAGTTGGATCTTGTTTCAACTGGTCTTTGAATTGATCATTTATGTGCTCCTATACCTTTTTTGCTGCTCCAAATTGAGATCCCTTCACGGGTGTTGTGCACTGTGCCCTGTTATCCTCTGATAAAAGTTCTGACTCAGAACTTTGAGGTTATTTAATCATGTTTATGCAGTTTTTATTTTTAGTGAGTTGATTCTGGGTTATCCTCCCCACTGTTTTTTTTTTCTCTTTTAAACAGTGTAGTTAGCAGCGTGAAGTCTTTCACTGGCTCAACTTTTGGGCCTTGATGTTTGGCTTATGGTAGCCATAGGGACGGACTATACAGCTTTTGGTTCATTCCATGGTTCACGTCTTGTGGGCGCTTGGTACTTGGACATTTGGCATACTGTGTTTCTGTGGTCTAGCGAGTTTCTTCTGTTATTCCATCTCGTTCATGTATCTCAGTGTTACCTCTATTGATGTCTGCTGATGTTATATGTGTGGTTTCTGATTGCAAAACAAAAGGTGAGGAGTGTGATGGAAAACTGCTCATTCTTACTTAACTCTGCATTTCATAAATCATACTGGGTCAAAGCAGTGTACTTGCTTGCTGTTTGGTAATGGCCTTAACCTTACATATCAGAAGAAATAGATGGGGCCACGTGTCTCCAGGAGGACTGGGCCTTATCCGTGCAGATTCAGATGTTTCGGTTAAGATGTTCTGTCCTGTGTCCTTTAAATGAGTGTGTAACAATAGACCCTTTTCATTCTTGCATTTTCTGTTCGAGATGTACATCTGACCCTTTACATGCTTTGTGATTAAAGTTCACTGAACCGAGTCAGTGCCAAGTCTTATTGGTTAATTATTTTTCCTTCAGCCTTACTCAGACTCTGTTTTTACCATGAGCTGACTTCATATATCAAACTTTTTCCAGAAAAGTTTGCATGTTTTTCCCTCTAGGTCCGGTGTCCTCCTACCCCAAAAACAAGCTGTTTAGGGTATTTAGTCTAATTGATAGCACAAAATTCTCCCTAGGAAACACTACCATCATATATAATGTAATCTGATTTATAGGAGTAATTATAGGAATAATTTGACCCGTTAAATAAATCAAACTAGTTTAATGCTTTGTGTTGTAAAGGCGCCTTGAGTGGTCTCTGGACTCGAACGGTGATGTATGTGCCTTGTTGTGTTGTTCAGTTCTATAAGATAATGCAAAACCCTTCAGAAGTCTGTCGAAACTCAGCAACAGTCTTCTGGTTCCCCTGTCTCCCCTGCAATGCCTCCATAAAGCCATCATCATTCTTTATATATGAATTTGAAGTCCAGCGTTTCCCTTTAACGTGTGAAGCAGACAACAGCAGATTGTCCCTGTCAGAGTGGTTTGGTTTGGTTTGGAGGTGGTGCACAGCGAGAGCACGTGAGTTCTCAACACCACATATTCACATATGTGCTTCAGTGTGTATCAGCCGTACTTGGGCCCTTTGAGCTGGCAGGGTAAAGTCTGTTCAGCATCTGGTCTGGATGTGTTATATCACAGTTTCTGAGAATGACTTCTGTCAAAATTCTGGGCTGCAGTGGTAAAAGGGATTCTCGAGAATCCCCTCCAAGTCTTTTCAGTCTGTACAGTATAAGCCACCTTTGCCCCAGTAATACTAAAGACAAACACGCTCCTGAAGCAAAACAATATGCAACGATCTAAAACATGGGAATTACATGGTTGGGAATGTGGAACACCTGTGCCTCACAGGTAGGGTTACACAGGTTCTCTAAAGCCAAATAAAATATTAGGACCCAGTAACAGATGTTCTGATGAGGGGAAAAATGAACTTCTGTGTCGGGTATCCCAATAACATATATGTCAGTCTGTAGAATCCTTTTTACATCAAAAACATCTCTCAAAGCATTAACATTTTACTCCTTTTGCCCTGTTAGAGATCTTTTCTGACTTCTAAAAAAATTCTGACCATTATTAACTTGTTACTATGATGTGGCCAGTTTACAGTAACTTTTGCATCAGCATACATTAGCATGGAATGATGCTTTTAGCAATTAAATCACTGATGTTCAGTAAAACCAGATAGGTTGATTGGAATATCATGTGCCTTATTTGTAGATTATGTCTACATCAAAAGTAGCAGGGCAGAGAAGCACAAACAAACAGTCCAGTCCTTTAACCAGTATTTTTTTCAGCAGCGTTATTCATGGAAGAAAGATCAATGACCGGCTCTCTTGAGAAAGACTGAAACCCAGGAACACTTCAGAAGTTAGAATGTGCTGGTAATCCACTCAGGCAGGTTCAGAGCAGAGGACTGGGAGATAACATTCTACCAGCACAGATGCGTTTTCAGCATACTGGTCTTGAATGAACAATATTTACAAGCACTTTAATTTTATGTATTTGTTACATGGCAGATGGACAAGTTTAATGTGTTCAGAGAAGAATGCCTTCTTGGTCTAGATTTTCGACAGTCCAGAGCTACAGGAAGAGTTTTATCACTCCGGACATTACAGATAAAGTCAAAAGAGAAAATATTGTGTATGCTTTCATTTGTATGTGTTTGTGATCCTCATCTTATATGCTTGCATCACTCACGTTTCAATATAGTTCAGAGCTAATAAAACGTGTGTATTATTAACAGAAATATGCCCTACTTTGCTTTAATGTCAATGGAAAAGAATAGAAGGAAAGCTTCCCAGCTAATACAGAAACCAAAACTACCGTAGCTCATCAGAAAAGGTGAAGAATTATTTTTTTGTGCATGTTTTATTTTGTCACTTTTGTGTGTCAAGGTGAGATGTGTGTGAGCACGTTTCTGCGCACTGATGACCCTTCAGACAACACGTACCTTACCTTATCATATACTTTTTCCTGGTTGGTTGTCATTCCTGGAACCACCCCTTCTCCCAGAGGAAGTAGGACCAAAGGAAAAGTCTTTTTTTCAAAATAAGAGAGGTTTTGATCTGATCTGAGACACTTAGACGCTTCTGTAGACCCATATGTCGAGAAAGAAAGGAAAACCGATCATGTGTTGATTTGATCACATTTTCTTGAAGTAGGATCCACTCATTGTGGAAGTTGTTTTACTTGGGCGGATCTTATTTTGAAGAGAAACTCTCGGTGCTCCAGGCTGTGCGGGTGTGAAGGCGTGAGACTTGACTCAGTGGAAATAATGGTTTCTATTGGTGTGAGCACTGGCGTCTGTCCGTCAGATGAGTGTAGGGGGCCGACCTTTGGGCTGTCACTGTCAGAAGACAGTTTAGTGCGGACCGTATACCCAGATATTATCGGTGTCTCTGGTCCACTCAGGTTTCAGTTGCGCGCAGAGCAAAGACGCAGCATGTAGTCAGAGCTGAGGGCTGCGCCTACAGTGAGTATCATCACCTCTGATAAAACAGTCTCTGGATATAAATGGAAACATTTATGTCCACATAGTCGTTTGAGAAAACCTCTGCTCCTTCATCTCTGTGCTCCGCAACAGTCGTCGTTCAGCCAGTCTTCTCTCTTTGGCCTCCCCTGTCCACCACCTTGACCCGAGTCCTGCTGCCCTCCTTTTGCCATGGGTGGTAGTCTGGGCTGCCACCGCTCCATCCCCAGGGATCCCACTGACTTCAGCTGCGGAAAGCGCAAATTCAGCGCTGCTTGTAACTTCGGCCACATCCTGGTGAACCAGGAGCGCCTGAACATCAACACCGCCACCGAGGAGGAGCTCATGACTCTGCCGGGAGTCAACCGCGCGGTTGCGCAGAACATCGTAGAGTACCGGGACTGCATTGGGGGCTTCAAAAAGGTGGAAGACCTGGCTCTGGTCAGTGGGATCGGAGCAACCAAATTAGAGGCCATCAAACTGGAAATCTGCGTCTCCAGCAGAACGAGTTCCTCCCAACACTCCCCGTCCTCGCTGCGCAAAGACCTGGACCACCAGTCCTGTGCCGGGATCAACATCAACACCGCCACCCCAGCGCAGCTCATGAGCATCCGAGGCATGACTGAGAAAATTGTCAAGAATATCGTGGCATACAGGTCAGAGTACGGGCCCTTCAAAAGCATCGACGACCTGGTAAAAGTCGACCACATCAACAGCTCCCTACTGGACAAGATCCGCTTCCAGGTGTACGTGGAACGCTCTAGGACGCCCTCCACCAACACGAATGGTGGTCACACCTGCACCTCCAAGTCTCACCCAAGCCCGACCTCATTCAGTCTCAAGAGTGACGATCTGGACCTCCCGTCAGGGGGCCCTGCTCAGATCATCTCCCTGCGGCCGACCGTGGAGGCCCCGCTTGGGCTGCGCAACGGGAAACGGGTGGTGCGCCTGGCCACCTGGAGCCTGCAGGGCTGCTCCTGTGATAAAGCAAACAACCCTGGTGTCAAAGAGGTGGTGTGCATGACTCTGCTGGAAAATAAGTGAGTACAAATTCCACAACTATCTTGGCAGCAGACAGATGGATAATTGAGTTGATTTCAATTCACTACAATTCAATGCGTAATGATCTCAAGATGTTTTACACAGAAAGCAAATCAAATTTGAAACGTTCAGCAAATTCTATTCAAGCAATCCAGTTCAATTCACTGAAATCATGCTGAAGTTTGTGTAGTCCTCGACCTCTTTGCTGCCCTACAATGACAGAAATAGTTCGTCACACAGATTATTTTTTACCAGCACAGTCCTGCTTTATATGTGTGTTTAATATTTACTTGATTGGAAGTTTAGGTCTCTTTGGGCTCACTGGCAAGTAAAACAGAGGCATATTCGGTGACAATGGACCTCAAATTAGCTATATTCTCATTCTCAAAGCCACCAATCCAAAGCCAAACTCACATTTAAAACTTGTCTGGAAGCTGTCACTAAGTCCAAAAAAATAAATAAATAAAGGGTAGGAAAAAAATATCTGAGTATGTCCAAAAAAAAAAGGCGTTGGAAGTTATAAAACCTTAAGAGCTCTGAAAATGGCTGGGATTTGGGTCAAATGTCTGGCTGGAACTGGCTGAAAGTGTCATGTCTCATCTCAAATTCTGCGACTGTCTTTGTAAAGAAAATGAATGAAGAGAAAAGTACAGCATGTTCGATATCCACACAGTTAATGCATCTCTCTCTTTTCAGTCCATCAGTGTAACATCTGAGCAGATAGCAGGAAGACAAACCTCTATAGATTTAGGTTAATCTGTCTACATCATCTCTGAGCCAGATTTCAGTGTGAGGTTGAGCTGTTAAGGAATAGTAGTAGAAAAGATTATTTTAAAGGTATCATTTGTATGCTTATACATTAATATGACTAGAAACTACTTAAATAACTTTATCTGGGACAGCAGTATAATAAATGAAATGCAAAAGTGCCTTTTTTGTAATTAAATCCCCTCTTTGTACATAACAGGAGCTTTCTTAAGATCAGAGTCTCTTGGAGACTGTTGGCACTGAGTCACATGAGCTGCTCCACCAACACAAGAACCTGGAGCTCTGCAGTGTCCTGGTTGGGTGGAGAGCCCAAACCTGTTTGGCAAAATAACGGAAGAGAAGAAGGGACGATCATGCTGCGCATGTCTAAAAAAAACTCAGCCTAATTTCCCTAAATTTTCAAATATATATAACATATATATTTTCACTAGCCCTGTGATGGACTAGTCCAGGGTCTCCTCCTGCGTTTCACCTGAAGAGAGCAGATCCCAGAGACCCTACACAGGAATACGTGGGTCTAGATGATGTATGAATATATTTACTAGGTCTGAGTGATTTACCAGTACTACAGGATATATCTATATCTTACAATACCAGTAGAATATGTAAATAGGAATATACTGTGATATCCAAATGCACTTAAAGTTTCTTGAAGGCTGTTCTTTCACTGCTCATACCATCTGCTTAACCTTGTCCACTCTCTGCAACCTCAGACCTCTTTATCACATATGATGTCATATCAGAGCCATTAGACGATATTAAATTATGGGTTGGAGGTGAAATTCAAGGAAAAAAGTCAGAGTAACAATCCACTGCTCTGGTGAAGCAGAGTTATGTCTATGTTTTTAATCTGGGATAATTATTTTCTAATTTCCTTATGGCCATGTTTGCAGCTTTACTACATTTTATGGGAAAATGTACGTCAAACCTACACATACTTGTCCAGTCACTGCAACAAATGATTGGAATTATCAGTCTTTTTTCATGAGATGGACTTTTCTCTGTGTCTGTTTGGTGACTTCAGAGGCTTTTGATCCAACCAACAGTTTGGTGCATATGAGTTCCTGTTTCATCTGGCTACAGATGTGCTGACAATGAGGATCGAACAAAAACATAAATTCCCAGCAGAGAGCTCTGTGGGTGTCATCTGCTGGGTTGCTGGGATCCTTCTTTTGTTCTTTCAAGCATCAGTGGGTCTGGATAATGGATTTTTGGAGTATCATTTTTTTCTATGCAGTTCCATTTATAGTGCCATCCACAAAGCTCCACCGTGCAGACTAAAGTGTGTCAGATACAATCTCATGCATCGCATGATCAATCCTTTTGAACAAGGAGCTGGTGTGTTTTGATTAAAGCTATCTTATTTCCTCCTAATTTCTCTTTGCTCTTTCTGTCAATAATCTACGTCTCCTCCTTCTACCTCTCCTCTTATATTTGGGCCTGTCGCTGCTTTGTTCTCAACTCTCTGTGCTAACGGTGAATTTTCAGGATCATTGTAAGAGAGGAGCTACCAGCAGCAGCAGCAGGGGAGATGCATTGTGTTTGCACACTGCTAGCTCTCTACTGTGCGAGCAATCACAAGATCCAAGCAGGCTTTCCACACTTCCTGGCTTTCCTCCAGGCGCAGGCATAGAGCTACTGGAGTTCATTGAACTTCTGCTTACCAAAGGTTACACAGTAAACTGCTCTGAGCCGCTACAGCCTTACAGGCACGCTGTTCTCTGTATTCAGCTAGCTGTTAGTCATTTTCTGTGCGGAAGTGAAATACACAGCACAGCTTTAACGTAGGGGTTAATATGTGGGCTGTTAGGGACTTGCTGCACTCAGCTATGCTACGAGCAAATCCTCTGTCTGCATTACAGGTTGGAGGCTCATTTCATCAGTGTTTGCTCTGTTTTTGTTTTTTTTTTTGCTTTGTTTTTTTTGGGAGGGGGGTCATTTGCGTCACACACTGGAAAGCAGTGACATACATTTTCAATGACAGCTGTGATTTATGCATAATGCCCCATATCTATCTCTTAAAGCGGCACTGCAGGAGAGAGCAGCATCACTGCCCAGACTCTGACAGCTGGTGTTCATCCGCTGTTCATCCTTCTTCACCGTCGCCCTGCAACACACAGGAAGTCAGGAATCAAACAAGGACCTCAGCATTTATGCTGTTGATCCAATAAGGAAGTCGCTGCAAAATGCGACAAAATATCCAATACACCGTAATAGTGCGATTAAATTATGGCTGTCTACATAATGACTAATAATAATGATTCTAATAATAATTTGAATTCCCCTTCAGGGATTAATAAAGTTATATCCATCCATCCATCCATCCATCTCTGGTAAACCTCCTTACTGTTTAACCCTTTAATGCATAGTGGGCACTTCAGTGAACTATTAGAAGCTTTTTTCTTTCTTTCACATGATCTACTTCACTGGATACAGGGAACTGAACTCACATACATCCACTGGATTCATCCAAATTACCACTTACATTTTTATTAAATTATTTTTATTCTTTCCATGGATTTAAAGGGTTGGGTTTATTACCCCCTTTTCTAAATATGGCCCTTTACAGGTAATATTGTTGAGTATTCTGCTGCAACACAAATTTGTCTAAACTTCAGCAAACCAGCCATCAGAACTTGTTGAATAACTGCCGCGAATAGATGACTGGATGTGATCATTTACACTGTAATAACGAGGATTCTGCAGTGAAATATAACAGATGCTCTTCGTTTCTGGTCTGGTTGGCATTCTTTCAGAATTGAAAACAGCTGGATTGTGTCCTCACCATAAAACCATAAAGTGCTGGAGTTTAGGTGTGGCAACAAAAACAAAAGATTAACATTTACACAAGGTGCATGTCTAATCTTGCTGTGGTTCATTTACATCAGTGAAGTGTTAGAATTTTCCACATACGTCAAATAGTAATCATTTAACTCCTAAATACCACGGACAAACAATATTAAATATGTCAAACATTAAAATTTATTAGTGGTGTCTTTTAGTCATTTGCTTTTTCCTTCTCCTACTTTGGTCTTTATTTTAAACTAAGTTATACTAAAATCTTCTTATCTCAGTCTTGGATTATAGAAGGTATTCATTAAGAATTATATAATTTGTTTGTGGTGATTACAACAACAGCCGTTTGGTTTGGGAGTTGACTGTGCAAACAGCTTCCAGGCTTTGTACACGTCCGTCTGTGCACGTTTATGTTGGAATACCTGCTGACCCCCCCCCCCCTTTCACTGAGATGATGCATCTAACATCTGTGTTGGAGACACAGGGCTCGGGCTTCTTGATGGGTCGGGGCAGTTTGGCAGCCTCGACACAGATTCTTTTAATCCTTTCACAGACTAACTCGTGCGTCTGAAACACTCAGGAAAACAGGAAGTGCCTCGCCACTTTCGGTGATGTCATCGCACTGAAAATCCCAGATATTGACTTGAGAGGTGAAGTTGAAGCCTGCATGGCTGCTGCGGGCAGGAGGGCAGGTCGTTGCTAAGAAGCTGGATGCTGAGCTGACAGTAGGTGCTGGGTGTTCATGTGGAAATTTCCATTGGCACAGCGTTTCATTGTGCTTGGACAGTGAGTTAGAGTATTGCCCAGCAAGCCTTGCCAGCCTGGAGTCATACAAACCTACAATGCCAAAAAAAAAAAAAAAGCTTTTTTTTCCTTTCTAGATAAAGAAAATTTGGGCTCATTTGTCTTTTTGCCTGCACTTTTGATTTCAAGCAGGAGCAGATGATCAGTGCAGCTACCTGTTCATCTAAAAGACGTTGTAGCTTTTATTTTTTATTTTTTTAGCCAGTTTGGCATCACAAATATCAGCAAGCTGAAAAGAGACAATAGCAGAGGGAACTAAAGTCAGACTAAAACAGACTAAAATGTCTTGTACAGTAGAAACTTTGAAATGTGCTATTACTACTTTATGTTTTATATATTTAAATGTAAAACTTGTTAAAGTTTTACATTTAAATAGGCACATATGTGCTAAACTGCTGTGTGACTTCTCCATCACATCTATTAATCGTAGTTGAGGTCATCATCCTGTAGAGTCTATTCCCCAAACATATTCTTCCAGGTTTTGCCGCAGCTTTAGTATAAAAAGTTTCAGATGTACTTTTATGTCTTTATCGGTGTGTTTAAGTTCTTGAAGTCCTGACTCTTGTACACAATAGTTATTTTATTTTATTTTATTTTTTTTACGTTGAGGTAGAAGAGGATCCACGAAGAAGAACCAGTAAACTTTAATGACCAACTTTTCTGATCTGGTTACAGTGGTGTCATTCATGTTGTGCAGAAATGTGATCAGGACCCTCCTTTTTCACAGCAGGCTACAAAATCAAACTTTTGTTTGTTTTAAATTTGAATTATTGCTTGAGACCATCCCATTGCTGCCACTCATCCCTTCTGATTAAGCAGCATTGGCTTTGCCCTTGGATTTGCTTCAGCCTGGTAAATGTTTTCTCGTGTTTCTACAGATATGAAGCACCATTTAATGTCACCCGTGGTATCTGATGTCACTGTGACATCCAGTGGTTAGACTATTTCTTGTTTCTTGATTAGCTTTTGCAGACTTTGCAAATTTTTGTTGAAATTACAGTCAAAGCACTATCTGCAGCAGCGACTCAGCATTGCCCTCGATGACACCTGAGCTTCAGGGTGGCTCAGGGTGCTGGTGATGATGGGAGGACCAGCGTCTGAACCAGCAGGAGTGCAGTCGAGTTTTTAGGCCTGCAGGAGAGGAAAGGGGTATTGTCTGTGGAACTGCACGCCTGTTTGCTATGAAAACAAAATCTGTGAACCTGCTGTTCACAAAGGCAACACTGAAGCTTCCTTTGTGACCTCACAACCTCTGAATTACATAACAGTTGTGCTGTTCAGTTCCAGGTGGGTAATATGGCTAAAGGGTAGAATGTGGTACACTTTCAAGAAAAGTAAAATGTGCATGAGAAAACATGAAAAATCATCTGACAAGTAGCTGTGCTACTAGTTATTTAACAGAATGATAATGATAACGTGTGCAGTGTATGTTTGACTATCAGTTTCTCAGACTGTTGTGGAGACGTTTTCCCCATAATTCTTCACAGCATTGCTTCAGTTCGTTGAGGTTTCTGGGCATTCACTTAAGCAAAGCTTTCTTAAATTTTAATGAGCAGTCTCTGCTTAAATCCCATCCTGGGTCTTTTTGAACTGGACTTTAAGGCCAACCAGCTCTACTTTGGTCTCAACTGTCCGTAGGACATTGTTTCAGCACTTTTGGAGCAGTATTCAAAAAGAACACTCATCCTTTATTTTATTTCCATTTTGTTTTTGTTCAAAACAGCTCAATTTGGCTCTTCTAAAAACTGCTATGAACAAACTGTCTGCACTTCTCACTGGTCAAGTATTTTGCTGAAGGTTTCCCTCCACATGACGGCCCGACCACAAGTCCAGAACGTAGTCTTGTCATGGCTGAACGTCTGTTACGTTGCATGTCATGCTCACTTGAGAAGTCTAGGTTTTGTACTCAGTCCGCAGGGCTGACTAAGTATATTACTGATGATGCAGGTCCTGGTCCCTGAGCCTGAGTGGAGCTAATGCATTCAGCTGTTATTTGTGAATCTGGACTTGTAAAAGAGACCCTGTCATGCCTTGCATCAGAAGCAGTACATCAGCAGCAGAAAACAGATATGCAATACGATGTTAAGTGTGTTTATTTTTTGATTAGTTGTTTCAAGCTGAATGACGTTAAAGCTGCTTAATTTCATTGTTATTCCACAGTGAATAAGTCAGTGCAGCAGACTGAGCTCTTCCTCCGTGTGTGTGTGTGTGTGTGTGTGTTGTCTTGCATAATGTTTTAATATATAACAGCTCAGATAAATCTCTGGGAGATTGTGGGTGTGACCAGGGAGAATTTTAGAAATGTATTTCTTTCCCTTCCCATTACTAAATAAGACTTTCGTCATATTTGAAGGCCATTTGCAGCAGCCGTAAATCTAAATTGAATTCTGAGCTATTCCTTTCTCACTTCTGTTTCAAATTGCATTGCAAAGCACTTCTTCCAATGAAGTCAAATGAAGCCAGAGGAAAGGCAGTGGTGCCGCAGAAATTTACTGCTCTTTATTGTGCTGACTGTTGGTCTGGAAAATAATTTTAAAGATAAACAGATAAAGGTTTATTGGGCTGTAAAGGCCCCATCTTGCCTGTGCAATAAAGTGGTGGCACATAAAATTTAGGATAGCAGTCTAAAGGGCCTGAGTTAGTTATGTATTCCCAGCTCGCTGCCAGTTTGTAAAAACACTGGGTTTGTCCTGACGAGGCACGCGGTGTATTATATTGAGAATATAGATCAGCTATATAAACAGTAGATTACGTTATTGTGCATGATGATTGATCAAATCCTACTGTATATGAAAGGAAGAGCCTATCCACATTCCCTTTAAAAAATGTGAACTGACTCATTAAAGTAATGATTTGCTTCATTTATCACCTTGAAATATGAAAATATGAGGTTTGATTTTTGTGTGTGTCATTTTGTTTGTTTTCATATCATTGTCATTATGATTATTAT
>JBAMYA010045065.1:0-11985 GCA_037176975.1 Arrhamphus sclerolepis
ATCGAACATTATCAAATCACCTAATTCCTAAGCAGCTCTTACAAAATACTGGACAAACTATCCAGTCATGTGACCCACAGATTTGTACAGAGAGGCTTTGAAGTCCATTTTTTCAATCCCATACAACTGTTATGGATGTAATATTTAAATATGTTTAATTCTGCTGCAAAGTTTTACTTTTAACATGGGGGTCACTGGAGATTTGCTCTGTTTTTGAGCCAGCACCTAGTGGTTAGTCAAGGAACTGCAAAAAAAAACAAAAAAAAAAACACTTCCTGGATGAGGTTCAACCTGGACATGGGATGGTTCCCACTTGTTAAATACACATCTGTCATTTTTAGTCCAGCCTTAACACAAATGATTGCATTTTCCAATGCTACGATATATCCTACTCTTTATGACAATTATTTAAAACTGAGATGTCTAGGTTAACATTACTGACACTCAAACACAAGAACAGCGACTCAGCAGACCATCATCCATCAACACTACTGTTCACTGATGCTGCAGCCTAGTATTGATTTGTTCAGCACAGAAATATTTGCACATTCAGATGCAAGACTGAGTTGACTACTGATTTGACCACTCACTGCTATTTGAAATACTGAGACACTAACATATTTCTCTCAAAGGTAAAGTTAAGAGCAGACTGAGAAGCCCACTGCTTGAAGTCGCTAGGAGTAACACGTCTTCACTAACTGGAAGTCTATAGGTTCAAATGAAGCCAATATTTTGCCCTAATCTTCACATTTGAGTTTCTATCATCTCATTAAGAGTAAAAGTCCATAAGCTCAGCCTAGAGTCTGCTTTCCAGAGCCATCTGCTACTTGTTGCTTTCAACAGAGAAAGGCCATGTTGCTCAACACAGAGCACATCTGGGAGTGTTTAGTGATCCTTAACAAAGCCCATGCTCAGAGGAGGTGTCCACAACTCAGCATGGGTGTACAATAATGTTCCTCCGGATGACTGTTTTCACAACATACAAAAGTAGACTAGTTTCAATGGAAGCAGCAGAAAATATTTCCTGTTCAGTACTCAGCTTGTGCAGAACTTCCCTAGCTTAACTTGAATTTTTTTTAAAAAGGAGAAGAAAAAACCCACAGATGTTCAAACAACTGTGTTTCACAGTACAGTTTGATGCAATGTACAGCTAATTGAATTTGACAGGCAAATGAAAATCATCATAAAAGATTTTTAGCACTTGATGTGCAAGAAATTCCTGCAGCAATATCAAGTTTTATCATTTCATAATGCTCAGCCAGCATAAGTAGGGCAGTGGGGTGGAAAACAGGAAGGAATTCATTTAAACAGTTCAAGACAAACCCAAATTCTATCCTGGACTCATGCTTTCCATCTCTTTACAAAAGACCATGTGATTTTAAAAGTTTTTTTTACTTTTTGTCCCAATGAAAAACACACATTTATGTCACTGCTGTGTAATACATATGAAGAACCATTGTTGTATTACATACAAATAGCCCCTGAGCTAGATGATGCTTTTCAACCCCCACCTCTGGCACAGACTGACTCATTGTAAAAGCTTATTGTGGTGGGCAGAAACGATCTCCTGTGCTCGTCTTTGATGCAGCGAAGCTGAGGAAGGCACCCACTGAAGACACCGTTTCATGCACATATTGGATCTAGGGGTGCACATAACTGTATGTGCTTCAGAGAATCCCTAAAATTGAATAAAAACAGCTAAATGCATGTGAAAGAATTGACACTGCGAGAAGCATATTACAGAAAATTCCCCCACTTTAACATAATGAACTTAAGACCCTGGCTGCTGCTGGTTTCTGAGTTCTTGCTTTTTTTCCCACATGAAAAAAGGTTAACCACAGTGTATCGCTACCTCCTGTGGGTGGCTCACTTTTTTTTTTTCCAATGAAAAGAGAAGCACTTCCACCATCTATGTGAACTTGTCAGTTTCTCCATAAACAACTCCATTTCTTGGGTCAAATGCAAATGATTACTTGTGTTGTTGTTTTTAAACTGCAAAGTAGACACACATTTTATGTCGTGCTGCGCGCTCAACTATAGACAAGGGGTACATGTAACCAGTACTGTAGAAAAACAAACACCAGGTTTCATTCTTCTTCCAAACTCAAATTTAATTTCAAGTCTCTCATCAAATAGCACATACTCTATCATTACATTCAACTAAAATGACATTGCAGGCAAAGACTACTGGAATAAGCCACCTAACTAGCCACTGATTTAGGGCAACATTTTCCTATCCTTCCACATCTTATATGTCACCATTTTTGACATCTAGGGCTTCACACAACATAGGATGACTGCATTTCTTTATGCACAGCCCTGATTTTATTCATGAAGTCAGTATTTCTGATCTTTTCTTGGAGTTTGAGGCCCACATCACAAACCTATTCCCTGAAATGGCTCAGATAGGTCATCAAACATTACAAAAAAAGTTCTGGGTGCAGATGTTTAAGAGGGGGTGATGAGGGTAACCAGACAGCATGAGCAGAGAAAGCTCTGCTGTACATTTCTACAGACTAAAGGGGGAGCAAACATTGGAAAGCAAAATAAATAGGTGCAAATAGGTGATATCTTCCATTTACATATCACCTTCCCAAATGTTTTGATGTATCTTATAATACTGGCATACATACCAAGCAAATTACTGAGAAACATGTGAAAAATGCAAATTAAAAGATAAAACTCACAAGTCAGCATTGTACTTGCTGTCTAGTTCCTCTGACAGCCAACATCATGGGCCCAGCGTCCTCCGTCTTTATCTCTGTGCACCACCCAGACAACCACAGCAGCCCACACCTGCTGCTGGAAGTCAATCCACCCTCGCTCCATTGACTCCCAAAAACAACTTTGCATGAACTCACGTCCACTTCCTTCACCAAGCCACACCAGCCGCTGCTCGTCGCCCCAACAGATTGTTGAAGGATCAGGAAGAGCACCTTTACTCTCACAGCAAACATGTTAAAAGGAAACCAGGCCTGTACATAAAATACCTCCTTAATCAATTCAACACCTGTTGCGAGGTCTGACATTGGAGTCAGAGCAATCAAACCTTTGACATTAATTCAGACTGTGAACATTTAAGACCATGAAAAACATGGCAACTTCTTTATTGTTATTGTAACAGCAGAAGCATGTTCCTCTTCTTCATCACTATGCTGCATAACCTGCAGTCAGTTCTAATTCTTTGTATTCGTATGAGGAGTTTTTTTTTTAGGTTCTACTTAAGAGTATAATGATTCATGGTTCAAATGTGTTCATGTGGAAGCTAAACATGCAGGCTCAAAATCAGAACCTACTTCTACGTAAGATCTTTTACATATCTGTAAAAGGCCACATAAACAAAATCTTAATGTTGGCTTCTGACGCCTCTCTGAAAACCCTGTGGTCCAAAATGTTTCTATAGATTTCCTTTACATAGGGGCTGCTGGCTTACATATCACAATTAGTCATAGACATTTTTACTTTACCAGAATCCAAAAAATCCAAATGAAGTATCAAAAGCATTTACCCAACTATTTCATAGCAAAGAAATGACATTATTTTATATGTGATAAAACTCATATTGTCAACATGTGTTTTATTGCATTAAAGCCATATTTTACACATGTTACATACTCATGCAATGTTGAAACTTGTTTGGGGATCATTAAATCTACTTCTTCAGTTGTAAAATGAGCCTGTTTGAGGTTCTGCTGTCAGATGGAGAAGATCCCCCTGAGAGATGAGATAATGCATTCCAGCTTCAACTCCACACCAAGTCATGGAAAATATGAAAGATGGGCAGCTTCGTCATCCAAAAAGGAACCAGAGTTCATTTGGCCAGCTTGATATGAAGCAGCTCAGACGTCACTGTTTGGTAACATTATTGCTTAAATATCTTCTTAACAATGTTCACTCAAAAATGATCATAGAAATAAGAAAAGTACTAGTGATATATGCTAGAATCTATGACACAATCTCTCTTTCTTGCCAAGTCATTCTATCCAATTCTGACAATCATGCTTTAAAGTTAATGTCAGAAAGGAAAAAAATCTGCAAAAGTTGCAAGAATCTCTTCAACCTAAATCTTTAAAACAGAACAAAGGACTTTTCTTCACAGTAAAATATCATGTATATTTTCTTACATTTACAAAATGTTGTCTAACTGCAGTGATTACCCATCCCTGCTATTGCCAAAAATTAGACAAAGTAAGAAAGTTCCTGCCCCTTCCCTGGTTGGAAGACAATAGATCATTTACAGTAATACGCCTCACATCAGCAACGATGAAAGTAGTTCACAGAGCTACAATGAACATCAGAAAGACAGAAAAAACACTGAGAGAGATGGATGAAGAGACCAAACAACAGTACATCTTAGACACCATTGTAAAAAATGGTCGACGGATATTTTCAGTGTTTTATACATAGATTGCATTTATTTGACAGTTTGATTCATTTTATTGTTCTGCAAGGCCCCAGCAGGAACTACAGGGGGCAGTATATTCGCCCCCGTCTCTGCCGGCGCCTACAGCATTCAGACGAAGAATAGGCGCTAATGCAGACTGATACAGAGCAAGAGTAAAGCAGAGTAAATATATTAGAAAAATGGCGAGTCCGCAGCAAGAAGCGGAGTTAGTGGGGCAAAAACCTCAACCGTGTGGGAACATTTCAAAAAACAACAAGAGAGGACTGTGGTGTGTAAACTTTGCAAAGTCGAACTTTCACATCAGCTATGCATGAGCGCCTTAAGCGTAAACATCCTTTGGCCATGCATTCTCACTCACCGCCACCCCCACCGCCAATTAAGCTTTGACTAACACAAAACCAATAAATGACGGATATGATTAAGTCTTGTATTTGCATAACATACAGTTGTTTTTACAACCTATACTAGCTGCTAATGCTAACGGGATGAGGGCTTGTTTATGAATGAGTGCACGTTGCGCGAGTTTTTGTTCAGATATTTTTTACAAACTATCTTTATACATTAACGTGAGATTTTCTAACTTTTTTTTTTTTAATTCACAGCAACAAACAAAGAAAAGTGGATGTGTATGTAGTCAGGAGGGGCCAGTGCACACCGGAGATGACGGCTGTGATAACCCAACGCATTCTCAATATGTTTCTCAAAGGCATGAGAACCTTGTCAATGGTTGAAGAGGAAGGATTTAAGGAGATGATTAGTACATTACATCCAGGGTATCACGTACCTCCAAGAAGTCACTTTACAAAACTAATGGAACAAAAATATGACGCAGTTCTCCTGAAGGTTAAAAACAAGCTCAAAGGAAGCAAAGGAAAAAAAATAGCTTTCACAGCAGATGCATAGACAAGTGTTGCTTGGAGTCACTTCCCATTTTCTTTTAGAAGAGTGGGAGCTTCAGAGCTTTTGCCTGACAACTATCCGCCCATCAGAGCGCCACACTGACCAACATATAGCAGCATGGAATGAAAGAAAGGTTCACGTTTGCACTTTGAATACTGTTGGTTTGTAAAACCAGCAAAACAGGAAGACTGTGAATCATTTTACTATAAGGAATATTTATGTTTGGCAGCTATAATCCTGCAGTATTGAATAGAAAATATTTCTCTTGCACTGTATTGTCATGTTTACAGGACATCTTGCACTTGTGCTTTTTTTTTTTTTTTTTTTAACACTGTGGTTTATACATACTTTATAATAAAGTAAAACCACTTGTTCATTAGTAGTGTTTTGTTTTGTTACAATTAACTCTATACGATTTTGACAGTCAGGTAGAATCAAATGGTGGCCTTAACTATGCATGACAAAAAATACCAAAAATTAGTCGTTGACTAGTCGACTAATCCTAAAAATAGTCGTTGACTAGTCGACTACTAAAATAATCGTTAATGACAGCCCTACACCACTGGGAAGGCGACTTTGGTTGTTCTCACACTGGTGCCATTTAGTACGGCAAAAAAAAGTGAGGTTCACTCATGAGTGTGGTTCACTTGGGTCAGTGTGAACACAACAACCGCGCTCTGGTACGGACCAAAACAGCCGTGCTGAGACCTATACAGCCATCTGCAAATTCTGATATGGCTTGTTTGTAGGTCACTCAACATCTGTTTGAGCTTGACAGGCTTCCATAGTCCACTGGAGAGTGCATTACGGGTTGTAAAGGAGGTCGTATGACAAAGGAAGTAGTGCTAGCAGTCACAGACAACTTCTAGCCATGTAAGTTACTTACAGCGGTCCAAGTAGATAACACAGAAAAAATAATAGGCCAACTCTGGGTCAACAATGCACAGTTGTTGCATAGCCATGGTTTTCAGCTCCTCACTCCAGGGCAGTTGTCATGGAAACGTGTCAGTAGGCCAAGACACTTATTGATCAATAACAGCACTGGGTGTTTTCAGTATGAAAATCAACACTCGGGAACACAAACTGAACTATACGAAAAATTAAATAATGCAAATCGATACACACCGACACGTGAAAACCCCCAAAACGTAACCTCCACAGCCTATAGGGCAATAGAAATTGCCATAGTTCTTCTATACTTCTTTAAGGAAAAGAAACATTATTCCTAAAATCCTTCAATTCCCTCAATGAGATTTTCTTGGCAGCAAACACTGTACATTCTTAGTCCACCTCTTAAATTGTTTAAAATCCATTTGAAAAGCCTCCCATGTGCTTATAGAGTTTTTCTCTCTCTAAATGTTCATGTCTCTTCTGTAATCTTAAACATCAGATTAGATCATATCTATTAAATCACTGAACCATGTACTTGAGACTCCCAAATCCAGCATTTAAAAAAAAAAAAAAAAAGACCCGTCATCCATGACTCACATATGATAAATCATGGGGGTTTCTTTTATATAAACACACAATGACCCTTCAAACTGCCCCGGACAGGACTGCTTGACTAAACATCACAACAATGTAACTACAGGAAGTGACTCAGTTTGCAGACACATCTCCCCTCCATTGCCTGCAATTACCAGGCCAGGCGTGCATTATCTGAATCCATGTTGCCATAAAAGTTCAAAGACAGAAGCTTTCTCATGCCTCAAAGTGATGTTGCTGCCATTTCATTATGATGCTGTATATGAGCTGAGCCAGATAAGTAATTAACCCAATTCACTAATTTTACACGTTGCAGCAAAGGGCTTGTGAGCACAGATCACCAGCTTGTATCGCCTTATCAAACTTCCCTGTTTCTCCAAAATCCATTTCTGAGAAAACAACAACCCTGAGGCGAGAGTTTCTTCACAGGAAGTCCAAGAGACGGGCAAGACCTATCCTGTCCAACTTACATACTGCAGACATCTCTGAATCACAGCTGTGGGCGAGGCTCAACAAGAGACTCTTGACTCTGGTTAACCAAAGTGACCAGCTGTAAGACGTCCTGATCCCAGAGAATCCAATAACCACAATTTATGTAGTCCACAGTGTAGTCTTACCATACTGGAGTATGTGTCCTGCTGCAGATCAATACTTGGGTTTACAAAAGGACAGTGATGTGGGTTTTGTTCTTAAATCAAGTCAGACTGAACTGATTTAATGACTTGAGAAGAACATCTTACCATTTCAGACAAGTAAAAAGGATTTTATAGAAGCAGAACTGCTCTCAGACATTTCTTCAAATGAGAACTAGTTCACATTTATTCAATGAAAGTAGAAGAAACTGAACCAAACGATTTTTCCTTCTTTTTTTTCTTTAAAGTAGTAGGTCTCAACTTATCCTGAGAATGACTTAAACACAATATAAGCCACAGTTAGAGGATTGTGTAGGGTTATACAATTTAGGGAAACTCCCATATCTCAATGAAAAGGCACAGAAACTCAGGTTTTGGAGTTAATAAATTTAACATTTTAACATTCATCAGTTCACCAAGTAGAGAGGAGGAAAAACGGACATCACCTCTCCTCAACCAGCCATGCTGCCCCCGTACAAAGCGGCTACTTTTGGCCTATTTCCCACACAAAAGCCCAAACTAAGATTTACTGAAGGGCTTTCTTGAGGTTAAATGTGACATTTCACGCAGTTTAAACCCTACTCTGTAAAAGGTCTGAGTCAGCTCAGCTATGTCTTATAGTCTTTAACCCACACCCAAAGTTTGCCCCGAAGACAAGAATTCCTCCCTTCTCTTCTTTTGTCGTTTCAGGCCTCCACTGTTGTCAGTCGACCTAGCCAAGCCAGGTCTGGGTAAAAAAACACTAAATTAAGTAAAAAAACAGCATTACTCACCTCAAGACGAAACCTTATTGGGGGTTCTGTGGATTTCCAGTTGCATTAATTCCCAAAAAAAAAGTGTTTTAACTAAATAAAATCGGCTCCAAACCCCGAAAACTAGCTGTTAAGAGGGTTCGTCTTGTTTCAGCTATAGTGTAGCACCGCTCTAATAAGCACCGATAAGCACGTAACGTTTCAGATTAAAATACCGGAAGAGTTGGGTTTCTTTTCATTCGGTCTTTGTTTGGAAATTTAATGAAGACCGAGAAGCTACGGGCTCGTCGAAACACGTTACAGCTCAAGTACTGCTGGTGGCGGTGAGGTGGTGAGCAGCACTCTCTCTCTCTTTTTTCACTTCAACAAACCTCTACTTGTTTAGACCCCGCCTACACAGGGAGCCTGCGGCGTCAGGAGAGGGAGAGAACAAACGCACACACCGATGCCACGACCTCCTCATCACCTCAGGATGTGGTGGGTTTTACCTGCACAGCGGGCTTGATGCAAATACGTGTTAATCTTTTCATTCTGAGACTGTATTTTAAAGACGTTTTGTAGTCCTGTAGGCTCATGCACTTACAAATTATCATGACATTAGAACATTAAAAATATGTAATTTACCTCACAGCGGAAGTGAAAATACAGCAAAGGGAGGAATTAAATTTTGTTTGATTTTTCTTTTCTTATTTCCCTTTTTTTTTCTTTTTGCTATAGCTTAGTGTCCATTCACTTGCCTTCCAGGTTGCTGGACAGACATAAGGAGAATCAGCAATAAATACAAAAATACATGGATGGTTAACAAATAAATAGAAATAGAAGGAAGGCTACAAAAATAAGCTGGGTTATTGACATACAAAATGTGAAGTAAATTGGTATTTTCTATTTTTAAAAAGTAAAACGTGGATGTCTTTTATATTATATATTGATTGAAATGTCTTTACAGTACAAATAAAATGAGACAAGAACACAGAACTCAAGTTTAGGGACAGTATCAATCAGCATTCTGCTTTTCTTTTCTTTTCTTTTTTCTTTTTTTTTTTTTTTTTTACAGCTTTTGCTTCTGTGGAAAACATCAAAGTTTTCAGGTATATATTGACAGAGAGACTTCTTACACTTGTTGGTGATAATAAAAATTTCTGGTAAAGACCATGCCTTCTTCCAATCTATGTCAGGGTTCTCATCATAAAAATGGAGGTGTCTTCCTGGGATTTCAGACCCCGAAATTACATCATATTTAAGCCAAACTTTCCAAACAAACAACACAGTAATAAGTCCAGTGTCATAAAGAAAACCCTACTATGTGTGCCCAATGTACTGTGAACAAAATAAGAAATAACTGCTATAAACAGTAAAATGACTGATTACTATTACTGATGTGAGCAGCAGCATATTGAATTATGATGACTTTAGATGGTGTTCCAGCTGAAACATTTGACTTTAAGCTTGTTAATTCATGCCTCCAAGAACAAATGAAACAAACTATTCTGCTGTTTTTAATAATACTAGGAGCCAGGGGCAAAAATGTCCTCTGCCTTCAGAAATGTACAACATAACGGGTGACAAACTTGGGATTTTAGTTCTGAAACTTAGGCAAGATCCATGTAGACTGAGCTGGTATGAACCAATGACAATGATGTTCCAGCAACATAGTGGCACTCATGTTTGTAGTTTGAATGAATAAATCTTTAAATGTAATTTGAAGGTGAAGTCATGTATTGATTAAAGCTATGAAGAGAAATTGGACTGTGGCTTTATCAGCCACATTTAAGAGCAAAAAGCATGAAGATATTTACATTCCTCTTGATATTTCTTTCCAGTCGTGGTGGTCAGTGTCTCTTGTTGTCAACTTTCAACTTGCACTTGAATGCAGCACAAGTCTCTGAAAGTATAAAAGCTGTCACATCTGACTAAGTAAAAAAGCTGATTTTATTGCACACATCTATACACATATGAACACTTTGAGCTATCTGAAATATTTGTTTAAACGTTATACAGTAATGGATAAACACAATTCAATTAAATTCAACAATACTATCAATTCCCACATGGAAATTAATTGTTGTAGTAGATGTCATGATTTTTGTCTCTTCGAAGATTCATTGAAGAAGGTTCTAGCTGTGTTCATGAAGGATCTCATGTAGCACTCAGCTAACTTGAAGAATCCTCTGACTGAAGACACTGTTGCTGAATTATTGTGTTGTGCAGAGGATGTCCAGGGTTGTCCATTATGCTTTTAATTTTTAGCAAGTGTCCTCCTTTCCACGATCAGCTCCAGAGACTCCAGAACAGTCCCTCGGACAAAGCCAGCCTTCTTGTTCACTTTCTTTAAAGTCACTGGCTCTGATGTTGTTCCCCACCCCCCAACAGATGACTGCAGATAGGATTACACTCTCCACAACAGATTTTTAGAAGATATGTCAAAATAAGGGATATCAGGGAACAGAGAAAAAAAAAACTTGACTTATCTTCCTTTACAAATATGTTCTTCTGTATCTTAACTTAATTACATCTCTCATGACCAGAACACCTTTAACATTCCTGTAATTTGATTAACAAAATAAATCTAGAATTCATTTTGTGTCAATATTTGAAAATGCAAAGGCTTCATCTGAATAATTTCTTCTCTGTCCCAGGTCAGTTCTGTCAAGCTCAGCATCAGGAATGTGGCAGGAACAGATGGGGACTAATTCCTAAAGCCTGTGCAGATCAGTTAACAGGGGGTTTACTGCCATATTCAACATCTAACTTTAACACTATGCATTTCCCACATGCCTCAAGGCAACCATTAAGGCCCCCGTAGCCAAGGCAACAATAGTGAACTGCCTGAATGACCGCTGTCAGCGCTCTAGCCTCCATCATCACAAAATATTTTTAGAGACTGGTGTTATTCCTGATGATCTCAGTCAATATCAGTCTGTATGACACAAGTAAATCAATAGAAAATGAAATCATACCTGCTCTTCAAGCAGCATTCAACACACTTAGAGCACAATAATACAAATGCTTTTGTTTTAGGACTTCAACAGATCAAGTAATAGCTGGATCTCAGTGCTGCATTTGGTTGACATCAACGTTTTGCTGGGCCAGTTAAAAAAACTGGATGGGATTTTCTGCTACAGCACTTACCTGGTTTGAGTTCTATATAAAAGACAGGGACTATTTTGTGTCTTTAGATAACTATAAAAAAACAATGTGGAGTTCCTCAAGGTTCCATGTTGGGGCCTTTGTTGTTCAACATCCACAGTGCTCAGTGCAAATGAGTACACCCCCTTTGAAAGGTAACATTTTAAACAATACCTCAATGAAAAGAAACAATTTCCAAAATGTTGACAGTACAAAGTTTACTACATCTGTTCAACATATAACGTGAAAGTAAGTTCAATAACATAACTTAGATTACACATTTTTTCAGTTTTGCTCAAATTACGGTGGTGCAAAAATGAGTGCACCCCACTGAAAGTCTCTGGAGCAAAGCTAAATTGTAGACTACAAATGTCTAATTTATAATCACAGGTGAGTCTCATTGTCATTACACAGGTGTCCAGCAGACAGTTGACTATAAAAGGGTGTCACTTGAAGAAAAGCCCCTCCCATTTCATGCTGTCAGCAGTGGCATCACATGGAAGAGAAAAGACAGAGGACCTGAGAAAGAAAATAATTTCTTTACACCACAAAGGTGAAGGCTACAAGAAGATCAGGAAAGCTTTACCTACTATCAGTCAGAATACTGGAGCAAAAGTGGTCCAAAAATTTAAGAAAGATGGAACTGCAACCATCTCACAGAGACGTCCAGGTCGTCCACGGAAGT
>JBAMYA010045066.1:0-36946 GCA_037176975.1 Arrhamphus sclerolepis
AGGCCCCTGTGGAGGCTCGAACCAGGAACCTTCTTGCTGTGAGGCAACAGTGCTAACCACTAAGCCACCGTGCTGCCATAACAATATATCGCAATCTAAATTTTTTCAATAATTATGATATGTGTTTTAGACACATTTTTTAATATTTTGAGAAAGTTTGTTTGACAAAGTTTGCTTGTTTGATGGTAATGTCACATTTCTTGGTTATGACTTTACATAAAAGGTGGACACTGATTTATCTTAACATTTTCAGATCTAAAACATATAGTTTTACAGGTCAAGGTTTTAATGGATTTGGCAGTTGAATTTGTCAGAGGTTTGCAGGTACAGTCCTCCTTTCTTGACTGTTTTGGCAGATTCTCTGTGGTTTTCATATCATTCATATCGATATTGGAATTATATCGTATCCAACAAGATTAAGAAACATATTGTGTATTCTAGAAGGGAATGCAAGGCTGTATTTCCAACTGTAATTCAGTCATACAAAAGGACACATCAGCAGATCTACATCAAATTAGGGGTTGGAATCTTTAGGTACCTCATGATTCAATTATGATTCAGGGGGCTATGATTCTATTATTAATTGATTACTGATGCATCTAGAATTAATGCATGTTAACAAACTTTTCAGCAACATTTTTTACACTCACCGAGGGACCCTGGACCACCGCTATGTTTTCGTCCGAGCGTCACGTGTAACTGCGATCCTACCTGCTTTCGCGACTGATGTCATGACTTGTTTGGTTTGGTTGTTGAGTGTTGGGATGGCCATGTCAGTGAAATATCAACGAAAAGGGATGCATCTTGGTTCTAATGGATGCAGCAAAACTCAAAACCCCTCGTTCTCCACTGCTGAATACGACATTAAATCCTTTGCAGTAAATATTGCAACAGGTTTTGTGATGCGTTAAGCCTTTACCAAGGAGGGTGGATGTTTCATAAATACTAATTTAATAGTTCTCTGGTTGGTAGAACTGCTCGTAGCGGCAACACCTGCTGGCCATTTTTCTTCCTTCTTCAGATGGAAGCGTACAATGTGATTCCTCATGTTTGTTGTGTTACCAACGTATTATGTCTCGATGTGACACAGCTTACATATAGAATGGCTCTTGCCTAAATCACTTACACTGTCAACCTTATAGAAGCCAAAGTGCTTCAAAACAGCTTTTAACGCAGTCAGAGCTGGTCGAATCTCGCAGTCTGCCATGTTTCAGTGCTCTTAATAAATTAATAATCAATTAAGCCAAATCTTGATGCATTGAAAAATCTTTTTGTTTTTTTCCTCCCACCTCTACAGTGGGGCAAAAAGAGGAGATCTGCATGTAGGAATGGGCCAAGATATCAGCAACAGTGTGTGAAAACGTTTGACCTCTGTCATTGCCAACAAAGGGTATATAACAAAGTATTGAGATGAACTTTCATTATTGACCAAATACCTATTTTCCACCATGATTTGCAAATAAGTTATTTAAAAATCAGACAATGTGATTTTCTGGATTTTCTTTCTCATTTTGTCTCTCATAGTTGAGGTATACCTATGATGAAAATTACAGGCCTCTCTCATCTTTTTAAGAGGGACAACTTGCACAATTGATAGTTGACTAAATACTTTTTCTCCCCACTGTACGTCCACCATTCAACAACACCAACGATAATCAAACAACACACATCACATCCACTGTCTTCTCTCATTGTCTGTCTTTTCATGCTTGTTCACTGATGGTGATTTTAGTCCTCTGACAGAATCAGCCTCAGATACCAATTAAGCTTGTTGGATCAGACTGTCGAGAGGGCTGGTGAAGGACACATTCACCTTCACGTCCTTCACCTGCAAGATCTAACTGCATTTTTTTTGCCAGTCTTTTCACTAACCCACCGCATGTATACAGACACAAAAAAGTAATAAAAAAAATGTGCACCAGAAATCAAATTCCAAATAAAATCAAATCAAACTAGAATTCTTAAAATACAACAGCTGAATCTTAACTTAAATATATATATTAAAAAAATCTCTGTAAAAGTAAGTTAGAACAAAATTCTAGTTTCATTTTCTAATAACTGATCCACATGTTTTATCAAGATTGTGAACCGATATCTGATCTTAATACTGGATTGATGCATTTTGTGAGGTATTGTAAGACCTAACTTAACTGTAAGATTGAAAAAGGGGGAAAAATATATGTAAAGGCTAATGAGACCTGGTGTACTCCGTAAACGTTCCAGCTCTGAATCACAGCTGGAACATTTACATTTTACTAAATACACCACCTGATAGATGCTGAGCATCAGGTGATTTTACATTCATTACAGCAAACTATTGTTCTAACTGACTTGAAAACAATGAAGAAAAAATGGCGTCCAGAAATTCAAAGACAAAGAAGAACAAATCAAACAATCACATTCCCTGCTACGTTTGGAGAGAGCTGCATATCAGGCTACGTTGTAGGTATAATGCAGAAGTACAAACCAGCCTTTTAATTTCACAGACAGTTAACGACGCTAGCAGCTCCCTGCTAAAGGCTAAAGAGTGTCTGTCAGTCAGTCTGAGAGTTGTGACTGTTTAATACATTAATCTTGCTGGAAAAGGAGCTTTACAGTGTCAGTCTATGAAATGTTTGGCTGAATTTCAGTGCCCTGCAGTGGCTCTGAAGCGTCCCAAAAAGGACCATATGCATAACTCCATCAGAGATACCTGTTGAGGATATGATGGTTGCTGGACTGTATCAATTTACAAACAGCAGTTCAAGTTGGCAAAAAGTCAGACACGAGAATGGCTTAGAGAATTTGGTGACATTTCAAGATAAAACACCACGATTGATTGGGCTCTAACTCATACATTGACATTACATTAACTAATGGAGACGATATGTAAATAATTCACAGTTTTAGAAGAGATTTCAATTTCAATTTTTGAGCCACCTACGAGGAAAGGATCAGTTTATAAGTTGAAAAGAACATTTTATTTGATTTGTAATCCTAGAAAGACCAAAACATAGCTGGTTAAACAACCCCCACTCAACTGTCACATGACCTCAAAATCTTTGGGTTTCTGGGTAATCTGTCCCGAATCCAGCTGAGCATGCGGCATCTGAATTTCTGCCTTGTTGTGCTACAGGACTTCATGGACTTTACACCTTGCAGCTTGCTAACGGGCCTATTTGCCTATCCCCTCTCATATGCAACACATGTCCAGAAAACATCTTTACTTTTAGTGGAAAATTCACATCTGATTTGATATTTTTATTTAGTATTGATTGGACCTGGGCACAATTTTTGAAAACCTTATTCACCATTGATATTAATATTTTCTAGCTACTATTTATTACGTATACATATTTTTTATGGTTATGTTACCATTTACTCACAGTTTGTGCATTTGCTTGGTAGCAACATGGATGCTCCTGCTTCTGGGATCAACATTGATTTCTTATATTTCTTCCCCTGTTGGGCCCAATATTTAGGGAAGAAGACCTGACAGAGTGAGAAGCATTGATTTCACACTTAAAGTGATCATGAATCTTTGGACACATGAAGTCGTTATTAATGTGGAGAGACTTGCCAGAGTGGGCTTAGTTTTTCAAAAGGTCCTCACCCGGCACAGATAGAAAGCTTCCTAACAGGTTGAAAAGTGCAGTTAAACCTTAAATCTTCTGTTTATTTGAAATTGATGTCATTATATGATAATATTTTGCTTAATTGGTATAGAAATTACAAGATTCAATCTGGGATGGGCATTAAAAACCACCACATGAAGTAAAAGTGCGGTCCAGCTAGCCACAGTGCAACCTCAGGTCCCCAAAAAAGGGACCCAGAGGTGAAGCTGTTCTGAATTTTGCCTGTTTGAATGGATTCCTGAGATTACAAAAGTTTGAGATCAATTTAGAATCACGCAGTAATTTAAAGCATCTGAACCTGAAACACCCTCAAAAGAATTTCTTAAATTATTTTGACGGTAGTTCACACCTGATTGGATGTCCATTAGCATGTCTTGAAGATCTACACAAGTCTGTCAACGACCCACTAAGTAGAGGCAGGTGTGTTTGAATTTTAGGTGAATACTCCTGTTTTAGATACTTCCCTGCTCAAAGAGGAAAACTTAGCAAAGATTTTCTAGCAAAGCAAAGGTCCAGAACATCAAAGTTGTGCCGTGGTTCAGTGTGACATATATGTATATATAAACATTAAATCAGATACGATTTGAATTTAAAAACAAACAGAAAATGAATATAATGTTTTTTTGAACAAAAAAATGGATACAAAAGTAATTTGAGAATAAAATAAAATAAATCCTGAATATTACTTTTGAAACCTATTTAAAAATATGTTAAACAGTCTCTCTTACTTTCCTCCTTTTCCCACTCTCCTCATTTTTTTTTTCAGAGATAACTGGGTGTCAGGGTCATTCTCAAACACATGTGCGGGTGTTCATGGGAGAGCCTGGATCGATATTTAGTTTTAATCACTTGTGGAGGAAGCTGCCTCACAGCTGTATGTGGAGCCAAACATACCACCACTTTCCTCACACCTGAGAAAGTTGTCTCAGAGACCTTTCAGAGCCAGAAAATGTTCGTCCAAGCTGCTCTCTCAGGGCCACATCTGCTTGGACTTCAACCAGCTGCATCTGCGCACCTGAAAGACCCCGACACCCTTTGAGACGCAAAATGTTTAAAAAAAAAAAAAGATTTTCTGTTCATTTTTAAATTCAAATCTGACCTGTATGATTAAATTTGAAGTGTGAATAAATATTAAAATGTTTTTAGTGGTTTTCCTTTATCTGATTTGACGGTCAGATGTTGATTCCATGCAGACGTTGATCCAACCACAGACTACTTCAGTATAGATCACCAAACCACATGAAGGAGTCTGAATATTCTGGGTTGAACACTGTTTTCACTCTCCACTTTCTCTTCTTGGACAGAAGCCATGAGTACTTACTTTTCTCTGTCTGTCTCTTACATTTTTCCACCTTTCGCTCACTTGCTTCTCCGTCTTTTCTGCCTGTCTCCTGCTCACTCACGTCTCCTTCTCCATATTCTCTCGCTATCTCCCGTTCCCTGGCCTGTTTACATGCATTTGTCTCTCATCTGACTCCTCAGAGCTGCAATGTCAGTTGATTGGCTTTGTGATATCATATGGGATGACTTTACTCACATCTGATTGGCCCGCTGAACCAGTAAAGCCGACAACAAAAGTTGTGCCAGTGAAAATAGAAGCATCCTGACAAAATTTAAAATACCTAAATAATTTACTGGTTATAGGTCCGGGGCCACATAACACAGTGTTCTCTGGATCCAGACTGCGGTCCACCAGTTAGTGAGCCCTGATCTAAAACATGCAGGACAGTGGACCCTGAAGACCAGAGTTGGAGAACACTGACCCAGAGGACATCATTTTGACAGTAATCGGGTAACCTCTACTAAAGAGTAGAGTGTCTAATCAAATTTTGTTTTACATCATGTACGTAGATAAATAGTTTACCCCGGGACAACAGAGCACCGGGATGTTTTCTCACAGAAAGAAGATGAGCTGGCAGAGGTAGGGTGATGTTCAGGGTAATGTCCACCAGTAGAATTTGGGCAAATATATATTGATATTATTTTGGTGAGCATGACCTGTACCTTAACAAGTACACCCCTTACAAACCAGTAGTATTTCATGTTGGCTGTTGCCTCTTTCAGCATGATAACGCATTGTGCAAAAATAATTCAGGAATGGTTTGAAGAATTTGACAAAAAGTTTAAAGCCTTAAAATTCCCCAGATTTGGACCATTGGGTGGCACAGTGGTGAGAGCAAGCAGCCCATGCACTGAGGCTACAAGTCCTCTTCAATCCAGAAATACCTTTTTTTTTTTAAAAAAAACAAAAAAACTGATCAGGTTTTACTGGGAAACAAGAACAATCCGCAGAGACCAACCTTCAAGTTAAAGGAACTGCCACCAGTATGTTCCTGCACGTTTCACCAAGAGGATGTCTCGTGAAGTCTGAAGCCGCCTTCACACTACGCACTTCAGTTTTAACCTCAATTGATTCACCTTGAGTGGAAACAAATGGGTGAGGGATCGGCGTTCATCAGTTGGCACTCAATCATTATGTGTGAACAACACAAACATGAATCAAAGAGGTCTGCCAAAACATTATTGAGCCAGCTTTGTTTCAGGACAGATATCTGCAGCAGCATGCTAAATACCTGGAGGAACTCCATATCTGAGCTTCAGTCAATAAGAGAGCACTGCAGGTCACTGTGAGGGGAAACCTGCAAAAACATAATAAATATTGGGATGCTATTCAGCCATCATTGTAGAGACAACAAAGCAAGTGCTTTTCTTTTGTTTAGATTTGTTAAAACATCACATACACAGCTTGTGTTTGAAATTTTGTGTATCAGCTCCAAACGCATGTTTGTGGACCAATCATAATTTGGAGGTTAGATGGAGTCAGCTGGTGACCAAATTATTTCCAAATCATGCAGTTCCTACATTCTCATCCTCCAATCAGTCTTCAGACTTGATGAGGTTGAAATCAGGGCTCTGTTTCATCACTTGCAGGACCCCTTGTTCCTGTTTTACACTGAAGATGGTTCCTGATGACATTGGCTGCATATTTGCCAGTTAGATGCCTCCCTAGATATAACTGATAATGAGAATCCTGTATTTCTTGATTGAAGCACTGAAGACAGGCTTTATTTGAAGACATTAAAGACAACTTCATTTGCAGAAATGCAGCACCAAACTTGGGTCTCTCATCTGCTGCATTAGGCTTTCTTGTGCAGCCACCACATCTACGGCTCTCACATCTTTGTTCTTCTTCAACAGAGCTTGAACGGCACATCTTGACACCAGTGTCTACTTTGAACTTTTTTCTGCAGTTTAACCAGCTTGTGTCTCGTTGCTGTGATCAGTCCTGTCATTGTGCTTGGCCTGCAACACTGAATTCCCCACCATCATCACCTCGTTAGCAGAGTTCAGCCATGCCTCATTCAATTTTAACCTCCGGTTTCAGGTAATCACTGTGTTTCAACCGACAGTCTATTATGATTGTTCAAATTTTACGACTTTGTGTAAGTGTACAAAGAAGAACTGATGCTGTTTCTGAAGGCAAATAGATAGAACTTTAGACAGACAGAGCTTTATTAATCTCCGAAGGGAAATCCAAATGGTGGCACCACCAAATATTGATTTTAGATTTTTCATCATTTTGCATTTTGTAAATTGCTAAAAAAATCTGATATGATTAGTTATCATCTTAACTAACATGTTAATTATATGACACAAGCTACAAATTGTACACAGTCTACACATCTTTGCTTATGTTGAAATCTGCTTCATTTAGGCTTCTCTTCATATACACGTTTTTTCCTCTTGGATGACATTCACTGGGCTTTAACGGCTCTCATTCAGAGGACCACGACACCATCATTGCAGCCAGAGATTCATTGTATTTTTAATGAATTTGGGGTATCTCTGTTTCCGAGTGGCACCAACACACATAAGTAAAAGCTGATTTTGCTTTGTTCTGTTTGTGCACCAAGTGCAAGATGTGTCCAAGTGAATTTACCTAACAATAATGAGTTTGTCTTTTTTTGTTTGTTTTAGCAATGAGTAGAAATATGTTTCAGTAGTTTCTAATGCTGAGACATCAAAATGCAGCCATTTCAATGTGATCACTGTATGTGTTTTAATGTGCAAAATACCCTTTAAACACCAAAACCTTTGTTTATAGATTTTTGTGACCTCTGTGAGATTGTTCTGGCATCAACAAGCAACTTGATAAAAATGAATGATAAGAATAATAATGAGAATAATAATAATAAGAAGAATAACAATAAAATCACATGTGAGTACTCCTCCTCCTCTAGAAAAACTCAGTTTCCAGACAGCCACCTCTTTCATATCTGTGAATTCCACCAACTGCTGCTTGATTTCATGCTTTTCAATGATGCTCTTTGACCGTCTTCAGAAGCTGCCTCGGGCATCCAGAGCAGAAATGTTACAATCGTAATGAATACAGAAAAGATGCAGTGTGGGGATTTTTAACAAGTGCTTATACATGGTGTATTAGGATGATGAGTTCCCCAGCCATGGCAGCCTCCAGATACAGTAGAGAAAGATGAAAAGTAAGTCACAGACAGACTCAGAGCGAGGTGTGGATAAATATGAAACGAGGGGAAATACCAGGGCTTCTGCAGTGTCTGAATTAGATTAAAGAAGTACTGACAAAACATAAACACAAATCACTGCAGTTCATTATAATACCCAAACATGCTCAAAAAAAATAAAAAAAAATTCAATGAAACAAAGACACAACCTTTCAACCAGGGGACTACGTTTGACTTTGCTCCATTGACACCCATGTTATAAATAAATAAACATATTTATATCCAGGTACAACAGACATTTTTGTTCTTTGTTTTGTTCTTAGAATTAATAGAACGTAATCATCGTATGACTGATTTTATCAGTCCTGATCCCCAAGTACCAAGAACCTAAATGTGCTGGGTGTTTCCCATCTAAAGCATGCAGGACGGAGGTATTTGAGGACCAGGGACAGGAAAAACACAAACTGGAAAGGCCTAGAAGAGAAGGTGGCAAACCTGGAGCAGCCTCAGTATAGATCAACCTCCTTCGCAGTCTATGTGTCAGCTCTGGTGGTCCTCCTTTCCTCATTTGTCACTACCAGACTGAATTGAAGTTAGCATCATAGGTTAGCATGAGCTATACTAAAATATTGAGCTTGTGGTAACTGAAGTAAGGTGGGTGGGATTCAGCTGAGTGCCAGGCTGGTTTGTTCCATCCATCCATCCATCCATAGATTTGGGCCATGGGGGCAGTTCATGACCAATGGTGATGGTAAGACCAAAGACTGACACGTAAACGGAGAGCCTTGCCTTTTGGCTCAACTCCCTCTTCACCACAACAGACTGGTACAGATATCCCATTACTGCAGATGCTGCACCAGTCTGCCTGTCAATCAATCTCCTGCTCCATTCTTTCGTCATTTCTGAACAAGATCCCACTGAGAGCCATGAATTTGGCTTTGGAGGTGCTGATTCTCATCCTTCCAGCTTCACACTCGGCTGCTAACCGCTCCAGTGAGAGCTGAAGGTTCCCACCTGGCGTTGCCAGCAGGACCCTATCATCTGAAAAAAGTAGAGATGAAAATCTGGAGATGAAATCCCGACTACATCGAACCAGAGCCCCTCCGCTCCTTGACTGTGCTTAGAAAATCTGTCCATAAAAGTTACAAACAGAATCAGTCCTGAAGGGCAGCCCTGATGGAGTCCGACTCTCACTGGAAACAGATATAACTTATGACTGCCTGTTTGCCCAAATTTGTCTTCACCAGAGTTGAGTTGTCAAAGAAGGTTTGTCTGGTTATTTTTGCACAGTCCATGCTTTAGACACAAATAACACTTTGTAGGTTTCAACACGCGCCCCTAGCTTGTACAGGTGATTTTTAAACCGTAAAGAAACTAAAGAAACAGGAACAATGGTGTGTAGATAAAAGCCAAAGCTCCTTTAGATGTTTGAAAGATTAACTGCATTCAGCCCACAGAAGATATTCAGTGCTGTCTGATTTATGTGCATTTTGTATTTTTCTACAAAGTGTTTTTTTTTTTCCCTTCCTCTTTGCTTTCTTCGGTGTTAGAGTCCATGGAACTCTCAGTCACCGCTTTGAAGATGTAACACTTACACTGAGATGTCTCAGAGAAGCTGATGCATCAAATTCCTGACTCCCTGTGATGGGCTTTGAAATGGTGTTTAGCTCAACTCCTCAGTATACTGCTGCATCATGTTCATGTGTCCTGAGCTGCATTCAAATCACAGGGAAGCATAGGGCAGGCTTAGCTCTTAAGAACAAATCACACACATTCAAACTCATGATCTGTGCAAGCGCCCTGGCAAGGCTTTCCAGCACAGACATGGAATACTAACTTGCACTCCTCAGATGATGTACGAAACAGCTGCAAAGAGTCAGACTTTCAGTTTCCAGAAAATATTCAGTGCAGCAAAAAGTAAGTAAGTTGCTGAGAGTTATCAACTGAAGCTTGTGTGCTGATAAAGCATCCTGCAAAAAGTCTAACCCCTTATATTGTGTGTGCTCTTGTAGAAATATATGACTGTATAAGTCTTTCACAACTTCGAGTCCAATATGAGAGAAATATTTGTTTTAGCTGCTAGCAGCATTATGTTTACCACCAGGTGATTTACTTTGGGGCTCAAACTTTGTTTTGGCATCGAAACAATCTACTGTCAAGTATCAGCATAGTATTTCAGAGGTTTTCTAGTTAGATTTTAAAAAACACTGCAAAGCACTGAATCAGCTCTTTTAATAGTTTTTAATATACGTTTAGATACAGACTCCAGAAACCGTGTTAGCATTGGTGACTCTGTGTCCTCCTCTGCAGCCCTCTCATGTGGAGTTCCACAAGGCTCAATATTGGGCCCTCTTCTTTTTTCTCTCTTTATTTCTTTCCACTTGGTTCCATCCTTTGCGAACATGGTGCCTCCTTGCAGTGCTCTGTGGATGACAGCCATTTAAAAAAGAATGATGCTCTTTAAGATGATTGTTCAAGTGTCTCAATGACATATAAACCTGAATCATCTAAACTTTTTAAACTTTAATGAGAGAAAAAATAGAGGTGATGGTTTTTGGTGGCACCACTGGAACCCTTTCTCGAGATTATTCATTCATTCATTATCTAGACCCGCTATTTCTAATGCAGGGTCACGGGGGTCTGGCAGAGCCTATCCCAGCTCACTTCAGGCAAAAGGCAACAGTACACCCTGGACAGGTTGCCAGTCCATCACGTTCTTGAGATTATGATTTATTTTATTTAAAACGGGGACAACATACAGTATACATTAACCACAAGAGGACAGATACACCGTATCAGGTTATAGCTCTAAGTGCTAATTTCCTCCCTAAACCAGCTGGTACAATTTGATACAAAAAACAACAACAAAACAGTCGGATGTTATTCAATAAATATAATTAAAACACCATCAAATATACAATGTAAGACCATACACACAACCACTATGGAGTCAATTAATAACATCGATACTCCCAAGACTTCACCACGGATGCCATCCACTCACTCACATCCGTTCAGCATTCATTCAGCATTCAAAAAAGGAAACAAACAAACAAAAAAAAAAACGCATTAAAATAGACTGACACCACTCAACAAGATAAAACACTTGGTACCCTGGTGGCAATGATCAGAGCAAGACTGCAGCTTCACCACAAGACTCTTTATTATCAGACACTTTCCAGTGCTGAAACCATGCCTGGACGAACGCACATGTAGGCTGCTCGCCTGCCAGTCCTGTCTCTCCTCCGCTGTGGTCCACCAGTGGTGCTCCTTCCAGAGCAACTGAATCACGTCTGCTCTGCAGCTAAGCAGAAATACATTATCAGGCAGATTAACACATCAACAGTGTCCAAACACAATCTCTAAACAATAAGTCATCACATCCATACTCAAAGCCTTCTTCTACCACAAAGACTGCACTTTTTGCGCAGATTGAGGCTGTATGGTGCGGACAAAGGTGTTATGTTTTTATTTTACCAGGTGGTACTGGAGGGCTTGGTCTGATATGGGATGTCAGCCTAGTATGGGAACCTCACTGTCAGGCTGAAAACCAAACTGGCCCGTTTGGTGCATACAGCCATGAAGGTGATGGGGAAAAGGGACGATCATTCCTTGCAGTTCATCTATGAACAAACAGTTGTCGCACAGCCCCAGAAGACAGTAGCTGAGCCATTCCTCATCCTTTACTCAGAATATGAGCTCCTACCCTCTGGTAGACGATACAGGCTTCCCAAGTGCAAATTAAATTGTTTTAAGAACTCATTTGTGCCAACCTCCATCAAATTATTGAACAATGCTCCTTGATCCAAAGGATGTGCAATAATCTTTATTTATATCTTATACTGTGCTTTATTATGGTGATATTTTTGCATGCTTTCAATTGGTGTATGTGAGTGCTATGAAATTGTTGTTGAGATAGTGTGCCTGGTGATGGATTGTTTGTTTTTACTGTAGCTGTCAAGGCATTTGCGGCTCAGCTGTCAAGTCCAAGATGAATTTCCCAAGTGGGACAGTAAAGTACATTGTATTGTAAAGCCTCAAAACAGGTACCTCCACTCACATCAGTTTACATTATGAGAACACTTTTGATTTAAGAGAAGGGATTGTTTTGTCATATGAGAGATTATAAAAGTCTGTACATACCAATAGTTCTGTTGGCCACACTCGAGAACGCTGATTTACCAAAAGAAGTTCTACCTTTTGTAACCTAACACTCACTGTGAATAGTTGAATGAGTGACTCAAGATGTTTTTCCGGAGCTAAGGGATATGATTTTAAAGGAGTTGCAGCAGAACCACAAATAATCTTGAAAAGCAGACATATGTTTGTGTACATGATTAAGTGGTCAAAACTGAGAATATTTATACTTGGTAAGAATATGACAATGATGAAACAAATGTGTTTTGTTATCATGAATCTTGAGAGACCGTTTGTATAATGATATCCCTGAGACCAGCTTGTCATGCAACACATAAAATGTGGGATTATCACTGCATTTAAATACATATTCAATACCTCAATGGTCAACGAGTTCCTTATGTATCTAAAGTTTACCAAATTAAATTTTACACTGTTTGATAACTTTTTTATATGTTTTTTTGAAGCCTAAGTTTTACTCCAATAAAACACCTAAATATTCACTAACTAACTATTCATTCATTAACTTCTGCACAGGCAATTCTCTGAGAACCATGATTTTTCTCCCCCCATTTTTGAATGAAGACCATTACGTTCTTGTAATCCAGATGTTGGTTCTTTCCTGCTTTTCTTCAGTCTGTTAGTGTTGGTCTTGGTTTTCTTGTGTTCCTTTCCTCCAAGCCTCACTTTGTGTTTTGTTATTTCACTCCTTCCCTCCCCGCCTGCTCTCACATCTCATTGTCTCCTTTGATCATTGTCCCCTGTGTATCTTTACCAACGTCTTCCCTTATTGTGTCACCTGTTCATCTTCACTCTTGCGTGCACACGTAGACTCCTTTGTTTTCTCCTTTCCAATCCGTCGCTACATGTGTTGCTTCTTTTGCATCTGTGTTCAGTGGCCTCATTCATAAAATCTTTGAAAATCTGTGATGTGACATAAATCACATCCACACTGATGTATGTATATATAATACAGATATCTGGAGCCATTTGGTCTGAAAATGTCACTCAGAGATCTGTCAAGATTTGCAGAATTATCCAACCTCCTAATCCTTAACTCATACTTACACAAATTTATCAGGACACGACTTATGGAAGATGGGGTGGAGCCTAGACTCTGCCCTCTAAAACCAGCTGAGCTGTAAAGACGTGGTTCAAAGGGGAATTTCTTTGGTATTTTCCTTTTCTTACATCAAAGTATGTCAGACATTTTTATCAATGCCTGTGTCCGTTTGTGGAAAAGAAAGCACAATATATTTCCTTTACCTGATAAAAACTGAATTTAAATTGCGCCCTTGACTCAGCGGTGACAGCCACTGCAGAGGACTCCTGGGTGTTCAGCAGCACTGGTTGAAAGAGTGTGTGAAGGTAGAGCTACTCCATTAATCTGAATTTATTTAGAATGGCAGAAGAAGATCTCATGGGATGCCAGAAGGCTGTTCGAAAGGTTATTTTCATTATTTGGCAACACATTAAGCTTTGACCTTTCCTTACTTATGTGTGCTTTTTGGTCTCTTAAAAAAATCGGAAGGTTGTTAAACTTAAAAGTCTTTCAAGACTCATTGAAATTACCCATCAAAGGAGACCTAACAAGCCCCTCCCTATAGAAGAGGCAGCATGCATGCAGATTTCAGAAAACCAGCAATCAAACTAGTTTGAGACTTCTGGTGACTAAATGACTTCTGATTCAGGAAAAATCCTTCTGCTCTGACAGTGTGCAGACTTGTCACTTTGGTAAAAAAAAAGTCACCTTTCACAAAAGTAATGATTTGATCCATGTTGTGATCTAAAAATATTGATTCTAGCTTCAGGGTATGTGGAGCTTACCAGCTTTTGCCGGGAGAGGAATGCCTTGCTCTGCATTTTGAATCCTGGTCCTTCCCTTGTTACACTTGTCTGTACCATTTCCTACTCTAGTGTCTTTATTTTAGCTGATATGAGCCTAGAGGTGGAAATGCTGCACAAATATAACTGGAGACTGAAGATGTAAGAGGAGAATCAGCACCAACATTTACAGGACCAGCATACATGCATTTCAAAAGTGAGTCTATTTCTCATTTTAATGGCAGCTGGTCCATCAGAGCCACTACTGCAGCTCCAGGCATTCAAATGAGTGCTAAAATATGCTATGTTTAAATTCAAGGAAAATCTGGAGCTTAATGATGTGGAAGGTGAGGCATCGCTATGAGCTAATCCAGTGTAATTAAGACATTCGTAATAATGGCAACCAGAAAGTACATTGCTGAGATGCTGCTCTGTCCTCTAATGGCTGATCTGGCAACGTGGCAGCACCGTCCCATAATTAGCTCTGACAGGAATACAGGAACGACACGGGGGTGCCGTGTGTGGCGGGCGAGCAAGGGATTCTGCAGCATGACAGAAACACTCACATCAACGATGACTGAGCTCTTCTCCTCTATTCTCTCAAAGACTTGTTTCCAGTTTTCTTTTTTAAAATACAGTCTTTGAGATTTATTTTCAATTTTGACACGACTTCTGCTGCACGTTTCTGTCTATTTTATTTTTTATTTTTTCATCTGTGAGGGCATACCTCACAATGTCCTGCTGTCTGTCCGTGTCCCCCTCCCGTGGACGTCATCAGCATCACTCTGGCCTGACCCGCATCACTTCAGGTCATCAGTTTTCCATATACTTGATGCATTGTGATGCATGGATCTGTCCCCCCTCAGGGACGTGAGCTGTGCCGTGTCAGGCGCACGCACATGCTGTTAACACACAAACATAAATCAGAGTTGTAGCAGCCTTTTGATGACATGAGCCCCCCAGCAAAGACGTGCACAAATAACACAGCCGCCCATTCAGAGGAAGAGAAACATGAGGCGAGACTGCACAGGGTGGAAATCTGAACAGACATCAATAAGGAAATAAATGGAACAAATAATTAATAGATGAAGCAGCAAATGCACAAGGCTTCCATTTAATAAAGGATTGAAACTAAATGGAGAAAATATCTACTTCTATAAACATATTGAAATCTTCTAAGCACATTCATTCAACTGTAAAATATCTGACAGTCTGACAGTCGGTGTTTGGTCCATATTCCAAAAATGCATTTATGCTTGGATACTTTTTTTCTGACAGTTTGAAAAAAGTAATATTTTCAAAACTGCAAAATAAACACATTTTCTTATCTACAGATCACTTATGCCAAAAAGCCATGCTTGGTATCTTAGCAATAAGGAACCTATAGCTTTACTCCCAACCATGATGAATAAAATGGACATGACATCATCACAAAACTGAGACTCTGCAAAGCATGGCTATGTGCTGTATGCCGGACCATTTCTAATCTTGCGATAAAATCCCCTTTGGGCTGTGAGACCTTCTATCATCCGCCCTCTGAAGTCTTTATTTCACTCCACAACATAATTGGTGAACCCGATGTGATGAAGTACCACGCAAGGACCCTGCTGACCTCTCAATACACCAGTTCCAACAGGATCAGCTAAAACAAGGTAAGGCACCTTTTCCTGTCACTGTGGCAGTGCTGTGCGAGGGCTCATATTGCAGCCTCTGGCAGGTACTGAAGTGTATACTAAAACCTCACATTATCCATTGCAAAAGCCCTGCCATGTCACTATGGGGTCCCAAGCCTGAATAAAAGGGAAGAGTTGTACCAGGAAGTGGATCTGAAGTAAAAAACCAATGTCATATCACCATGTCGAACAGGATGATCTGTTGTGGTGACTCCTAAAATACAAGTGAAGGCAAACACAGTGATGTCATAGTTTGTTTTGCAACAAATAATGAGACGATAATGCAGTTAGCGTGCTTTTATTTTATTTATTTATTTTTAACGTGTCTTGTCCGGCATTGTGGCATTCAGAACGTCGTCTAAGTGTCAAGTTGAGGCCCAACAGTTTTACTTTCACAAGCAAAGCATTACGGCTGGCCATGATGCTTCATTTGATATATAACTGAAACTTTATTAGGAGTTGCTGTGGGTTTGTTATAGATGCGATGGACACAGAGACATAAAGAAGAAAGAAAAGAAAGAAGTAGGAAAACGGTTTAAAGGGAATGAAGGAGATAGAGTAGAGAGAGAGACATAGAGAGGACACAAGTCAACACCCTTGAAGTCTCCTGCGGAAACCCTAACCCCAACCCTAACTGCCACACCGGCCCCGTCCCCGTCCCCAATTGCCCTAAGTCCCGAAACCCATCCACAGCCTAGATGTTTACATACAGCATTTGGTAGTGGGCACAAGCACCAGAGGTGAGACAGATACAGCCCGCCACCTGCATGCCATTAGGTGTGCCCACCCCCAAGACCCTATATATGTGTGTGTCATGAGAATGTTAAAAGTGGGTGTCTAAGTTGCGTATTAAAATTGGGGCCCAGGTCGCCATGGGACCATGGAGAAGGAGGATCCTCCCCGCACCTCTGAGGTGCGCCTGCACCCCAAGGCCCTACTTGAGTGGTGGTGTGATGGAGTGGGAAGAGGAAGGCGGTCGGGGATGTGGAGAAAGGGACCAGGGTGACCATTGCCCTCCCAGGGAGCCAACTCCCCTGCTGACCCCAATAATTAGTGTGCCTTTAAATAGTGGGTATGAGCTTATCCTTCTCTTGTGCTAAAGAGGAACTACATTGAAAATGTTGTATATTAAATGCATCTTTTTCAAATGATTGTCTCTATAAAAGAAGGTGTGTGTTGCAGAACCATAATGTTTGTTAGTTAACCATTTTTGTGCTGTCTGCATTGGTGAAATCACTGAATCAAAAGCAGGGCCTGCGGGTGGGCCTGTGGGCTTCTCCACCCCAGGAGGAGAGTTGCCTGCATTTACCATGGAAACCGTGTGGGTTCAACAGCACTCACACCAGTGTAAACCACCTACGGAAACAATCAGCTTCTATTAAGTTTCTTCATCATGTGCTTGTATACCAATGCAAACGATGGCTCTTTCATATATGCAATAAGCCTCATTGCCTTTTCTTGTGGCAAGAAAAAGTAAGTGAATCCACTGCTTTTATGCATTAATATATAATATAACACACTCATTGAACATTCATAGAGCTGATGGGAAGGTAACTCAACACTTTGTTAATAGCTGGTTGAGCATGCACAACATTCAGGGGGAATTTTTAACAATTTACAGATAATTACAGAGATGCTTCAACTAATGCTGGGTTACACTATACAATTTTGGCCATCTCAGACAAAAGATGGATTATCGGAGGAAAAATTGGCCATCGGTGCTCAAAAACAGCATGAGACAAGAGAAAAGATGAAACATAGAACCCTCTTGTGATCAAAGACGGGCTGCAACAGATACCAAGCAGTTACATGTGTATCTACAGTTACATACCTCACTATACTGCAGACAAACCGCAGCACACCGCTGTCTTGTCTCTTTGTTTTTCCTGCCCTTTAATGTTACACTATTGATGATTTTAGTCCTCTCTGACAGATTCAGGGTTTCATCTGTTAGTAAAATGTTAGATCAGACTGTAAAAGAGGGCTGGCGAAGGACACATTCACTCTCATTTACACCTACGCTCCCTCCACCATTGCAGCTTTAGGTTCATTGATCAACAAAATGTGCACTGTAAACTAACGGGGTTTATGTGCCAACTCAAATCAGAGCCTTTAAACTGCACACCGCTGGTGCTGTTGTACTGTAAAAGATGGATGTAGTTGCTGGTTATGAAACATGACCACATGTGGAAGTATATTAGAGTCTAAGGACACGACAATTTATCACTATAATATATAACTATAATTACCTAAATACTTTTTTTTTATTGGCTCAATCACCAGCTTGAGTTGCCCCTCAAAACATCATGATGTTCATTTTCTATCTATATTTCCACATAGAGGGAAACAGATGATAAACAAAGGCATGCTTCAGAGTGGGGCTACTTTATGAGCAGCCAAGAAGGCTCGTCAAGCTTCTTTATGCAACTGTGGTTCTGGAAATTAAAGACAGACTTGCCAATCTCTGAGTTTCTCTCCATATAAAATCTGGTTGAGACATGTGAACATATTCAAGCTTCATAAAGCTGCTGCAAGGCTGTTATGGTGGCTTCAACAAGGGGCTACTTCTGTCTCGATAGTATGACGCAAACCGGGAAGTAAAAAAAACTGCAGTATATTGATTGATTGCCAGATACTGGCTCTAAAAGTAAGTCGATCACCATTGACCCTAATGTTAAATTGTGTTAATCTTAAATGATTGTGGTCTTCTTGGCAAGATTTCACATCCATAACAATTGGACGTGTTGGTAAATTTCTATGTACATCATTATATGAAGTACAAAATGATGCGTGCAGTAATTATGGATGTGGTCTTTAGGTCAAAGGTGATAACTAGCTGTGATCTCTTAGGTATTTGGTCATTAAATAAGGTATTTGGTGATTGCTTATTCATGTTTAAAGATAAAATGCTTTTTCGTTCTTTTAATTGTACGATTGTACGTCAGACTGCAATGACTAGCTATGAGTTAGCCTTGAAGAGTCCGAGGACAAGCTTTAGCACAGCAGCTACCTTCATCCACAGACAAAGGCCAGAGCGGCCGGCTCCTACAGCTAAGCAGCTCTTAAAGTTAGCCTGTACCTTTATGGACCGACCAACTTTGCCCAGATATCTGCTGGGATCCAGTCCTAACAAAGCTCTAACAAAGTCCCGAGGACCCAAAGGCTGCAGTCACTTAAGTAAGCATCGGGTCTTCGAAGGTTCTTGCTGGTGCTTGATAGAAACTTTCCCAGTCCTCATTACAGCCCTTGCAGTTCTTAGTTTAGATGTTGTTTCCGTAGCAAGAACAGAAATAAGGATGGATGGACTAATTTGATCACAATTCATGTAAAGTAATGCTAATTAGCATTCATCTGCAACAACGAAGCCCCCTGGAAATACTTTATTCATCACCAAAGGGAAATTCAAATATTGCAGTAGTCGTCAAGATTGTATGAATCTCTTCAAACATTCATCATAGAAGATCATTGCTGTGTTGCAGCAGATCTGAAGAGGCCCCTGACTGAAGACATTCTATTTCGAAGTGGATGCTCAGGGTTGTCCATGATGCTTTTCATTTTATGATGTATCCTCCTTTGCAAAAATTAATTCCAGAGGCCTCTGAGAAGAGCTAGCCTTCTTTATTATAGTTCGGTTTCTTTAAGTTACTGGTTCTGATGCTACAAGAGAGTAAAGAGGAATGGTGAGAATATAGTCCCCTGTGGTGCTCCTGTGCTTATTCATGCAGTAGATCAAAGTAAAAGTGTCTACAAAACCCATGGAAAGAACTGTTTCTGAGTCCACTTGTGCCGAGTGTGGATGGTCAAATTTGTTCAGAATGAAAATAGAGCAACAGTAGATTGTGTCGTCAATAAGAAAGAGCTAAGCTAAAATGGCTAACTTGTGGTAGTTTAGCTTAGGTGAGTGTGTTCCAATCACCTCCAAACTCACTCATCCCATCCATATCCTCATCACTGGATTGATCGCTGGGTTGTGCAGAGTTTTCCTTTGCAAGATGGCGACCAGCACAGAAACCAGTTTTGATAAAACCTGTGGGCGACATCACAGGGGCTTTGTCCAATTCCTCTTTTACAGTTTATGGGCTTGACTGGACATCTGTGTTACCAAATGGTCAGAAGTGGAATTTCTCACATCTGTGTGTACTAGTCCATGAAGGAAATCAATTCTACCTTCGAGCAGGTCAGGTAATAAAAATCTAATTCATCTTGTGTCATTCCAAATGATTCGCGTAGAGCTGTAATGATTTTTCAGATGTAGTGACCAGAGGGGCCCTGTTGTTTTGACAACTTCCAGACATGTATGAAACCTCTCATTGAGCGGCTCCAGCAGCTTCCGTGGTGGCGTTATAATCCTGCAGTATGAGTACTTACCTGCTGTGTGTCACTGATGCTGTAAACACAGTCTAGAGCACTCAGCTTCTACATAATCACGCTGAGCAATCATCACATATATTGTCTTTCAACCTGAAAACTGCATTTAACATGTGACAATTTAATCTGAATCACTCTCTTTTTTTTCTTCTTCCAAGCATAAATCAGTAAAAATGGAAAACGAAATAAATAAGAATAGCAATGATTCAACAGAAAACATGTTTTTCCATGGGAGGTGTTATGTAATACTTGGTCTCTGTGGACTGGCCTTGGGTATTTGTATTCACTCAGCTGAAGTCCTGCCATTTGTACCAATTGTGTGAAAAGCAGTTTATTGCATTTTAGAGCTGCTGGTTTTATTCAAATGTGACCTTTAAAATGATAAATGTCAGATATCTTTTTCTAAAACTGGCAAGCAGCACTACCTGGATGGATGGATGGATGTATGGATGGATGGATACAGTATGTTCATCTCTGTTCAGTCTTACTTCGGTTTTCTCACACTCTAACTGTTCTTTCGTTGCCATGCCTCCGCCCCCTTATTTCTCATTCTCTGTACGTCACTCATGCAACTTTTCTTTTATCCTCCCAAGGTCTGAAGGATGAATGCTGATAGAGTGCTTATGCAATGCATTAATACGGACTCCAGACGAACACGCGGGGGACTGTTCGATCATACTTTCACAGGTCAAAAAACTTGAGATCTCTCAAATTATGAAATGTGTTGGATGGTAAATACCTTTCTTCATGAAAAAAAGAGGAAAAAAAAAATCTTTTTTTTTTTTTACCTTTTTTGACCTTACGGTAGAAATGATCTCATGGTGGTTCCCATTTTTTAAGAAAGATATCAGCTGACAGGAGAATCATCCTCCTCAGTCGGGCAGGGTGATATAACCGCCAATCAATCAGCATTATTTTAGTTTTGCTTTATTTTTTGCATTAAAGCCAGATCACAAAAGCTTCCCATATTTATTTGTAGTGATTTCTTTATCAAGATGACTTTGACTATTAGTAGTAGTAGTATTTATTGTCGTGATAATGGTTGTTTTTCTACAATCTCTGTATATATTTTATGATATGTATTCTTATTGGATGAATAGAATTCACACAAAGCATTGTTTTTCAAGTGTTTATTTATCTGTGTGATTCACGTTGGGCAGACAGACACAAAACCAGCCCATCCAATAAGAAATAACTGATAACTAATCATGAGCTGCTTTACAATTTTGTGTATTTTTGTTTACTGATTGATCTATTCTTTTCTCCTCCTCTACTGACTACAAACAATTTATTGCTCCCTGATCACTTCTGCCTTGAATCTCTCTGTTCTTTGCGTGTGCATAATCTAAATAACTGACATGGGAGAGATTATGTCAGTTACTGGTTCTGAATGTTGGTTTTCATTAATTTTTGATTAATTGTCCAGGCCTGTTCCTGGTGGGGACTGTGTAGCATGTCGACGGTCAAACCTTAGATACATGAGTGTGGATGTAAAGCTGGCTGTAAAGATTTTACAACAAAAAGTTGCTCATTTCTGTCTGTTTGTGATTTTAGGACAAAACATATGTGAAAATATTGATATCTTCCAACAAATACAAAAAAAAAAATTGTGATTTTAAATGATAGTCAATTTTATTTTACATTTGTAATTGTATGATAAATAAAAAAATAAATAAATAAAATGTCTAGATGAAATTTTGCAATTTTTCCACCAAAATGTTTATTTAAAATTATTTTAATTATTAATTATTATTATTTAAAATATTTATTTAAAAAAAAATATTATGAAAATCTCTGTATTTTATGATAAAAGTTTAAGTTTTGTTTTATTTGAGATTTTTTGAGAAAAATGCACTTTTTATGTAAAAGGATGTGATAATGTGAAATTTTGTGGCATTTTACTACATTTTATTAAAATTAATTAATTAAATAATTGTATAAATTAAGTCATTTTTTAAATAAAAGAAGAAATTGAGATTATACAAGAAAAAAAAAGTGATTTTACCAGAAAAGTCTTAATTTAAAAGTTGCAAACTTTGTGAAATTTGAGATTCTATGACAAATGTTACTGCAGAGAAATACGTTTTTTTAATGTTTGTTTGTTTTGTTGTTGTTGTTTTTACAGCTGAGTCCAGGAACTGGTGGGAGATCAGACAACAGAGCTGGCTGAGAAATTAAAAAATGACCGGCCCGTTAGCAGTAACCATGGTGATGATGTGGCCCAGGATGAAATGGAGTGCTAGAAGTATTATAGCTCTGGGCTGGCCAGAGAACACCTGAGTATCCTCCTCGAGGAGCTGGAGGAGGTACCCAGAACAGATACGTTGTGCACCCTGTGACCTCAGCCTGGATAAGTGGGGATGGATGGTCAGCAGGCAGTCTCATGCAAAAAAAAGTGAGATTGATGGACTGACAGCCCCTCCCCATCCCAACCAACCCCATACCTCCAATCCACCTGTGATGAAGACATTCGAAATAAATCTGCATGCAAACGAGACAATTCAGTGATTTGCATTCTCAGCTCAATGGGCAGGAAATTAATCTTGAGGAGAAATATCAATACAAGCAGCCGCATTAAATCAACAACCCCGTTCAGCTCTGATGTGTTTGAACAGCTCTTTCATCGAATTCTCTCCAAATCACAGTGGTGCTCTATCATCTCGCATTTCCCCAGCCAACATTCAGTACCTCTGATTGTTTTTCCACGCATCACTTGCTCCCCACTGCCCTCATCATGATCCTCTTTCTTTTAGCACCTAAAGAGTGATGAGAACACGAGTGAACGCCATCATCTCAAACAAAATAAACAAACTTGTTGCCATGATTGGATTTAGATTATTGAAAAACTTGTAAGAAAAAAAAAGAGTCAGAAACCGTTGTGTTTATCAATGTAATTGGAGCTCTATGTCCCCTCCCACGTGCATGAACTGAAGCAGGAAAGCCAATTAAACACAGAAGCACCTAGCTATTGCTGTTCTGCTTCACAAGTTGCAATGAAAGAATATTTCAAATATGCACTGTAGCTGTGTGCTCTTGAAACAAACTAAAACAGAGTTCTAGTAAGACGTGTCACCTGCTGTCCGGTGATGGGGCTGAAGCGCCATGCAGGGAAGAGATCCTGCCAACAAACAAAGGTTACTCTTTATGTTTGGAGTATTGCACCTTTCATTCCTAAAACAGAACACATTTCCTACCATCCAGTCTCCTCAGAATGTGCTGAAAGTCTGTTACTGTTACTCAGACACAATGGAAATCTGATGGAAACATAATGCAGGCCACAAAGAGAAGTAATGAACTTTGCTTGTTTAAGAATTAGTATCCTGCAGCAGAAATGTGACTGAAGTCTCACTCATCCAGCCAGTTATTTTTGCCACTAGCACCTTTTATTCTGCCCTGCTGTGTTGTATGAGTGACATGGAAGCAAAGCAGTGTCTGTTTTCTCTTTTGGGAGGTAAAACAGAGATGGAATTTGCAAAGAAGAAAGGTGTAACAGCGGCACAAGGACGGCTGCCAACTCCACAGAGAGGATGAGACCAGTCACAAGGATGTGTTCGTCTCCACAGAAAGAATGTCTTGTTAAATGACAGGAAAAACACACCACCAGGGTTTCATCCACGTTAGTCTTAGTGGCAGAAACGAGCTGGACTGTGTTTCTCAGCTTATCTATGAATAACAAGGTTTTTTAAAATCGGCATTTATCCAGTTGTGTGTTTTAATTAGACCAGAGACATTTGGGACTTGAGAAAGAGGGAAAAAAAACATCTTCAGAATGTGGAATGCTGTAACGCTTTGAAAGCACACAGGGGGGGAGGCATATTGTGTCTTCGTGGTGGGATGATTGTGAATGCACAGCTGGAGGGTGAAGGCATCTCTGGTGTATCTTTACATTTCTGAGTGGAAGCGGCTCCAGTTGCTTGAGGTCCTGATAAAATGTTTGTGACATACTTTGACCAAAATGACATAGACACGGTACAAAAGCCATAATCTCAACCATAACTGCTCTGTTCATAGCAGCTGGTCAGCCACTTCAATTAAATCACATTAAATTATCGGTTTTAATTTACTTTGAAGAAACATTTGCTGATTTTTAAGCAGCATCTGTAGCTATGTGCAAAAACAAGTTGAAGTAACTATGAACTCATGTTTGAGTTGGACAACTGTGCATCATTTCACGGCTTTATGTTACATAATGACAATGATGAAGTTAGCTCACAGAGCTATAGGGGGCATAATGGCCCCCTATAGAAATTACTTCTACTACTGGGTCCCACTGGGTTTGGAACCACCATGGAACAATTGAGTGGTGCCAGCTGCTGCAAATGACGTTGGAGTGGTGCCACCACAAGCACTGCAGCGTGATTAAGAAGCTTTCCAGAAGCACCTGTCCACTCTGCTCCTCTAAGAATGTGAGTTAAATTTTAGTTTTGGTGCTTCACTACAGCAAACCTGTCAGTTTACATGCGGCAGACTGGGCTGACATGACCTCAGACAAAAGACAGGTATAGAGAATCTGGTTGATTTTCATAATGAAACAGCAGGAGGGGGTTTAATACTCATGTATTGACATTACAGTGACCCATGGAGGCTGTGGGTAAACAATTCAGAGGAGATTTCAACCATGTACAAAAGAAGTTCAAGTTAGAATTCCAAAATAAATTTTCCCATTATTCAATACATGACACCGGACGGCTGCAATGTACTGGCGACCTGTCCAGGGTGTACCCCTACCTTTTGCCCGAAGTGAGCTGGGATAGGCTCCAGCAGACCCCCGTGACCCTGCACAGGAAATAGTGGGTACAGATGATGGTTGGATGGATGGATGGACACCAGACGGAACGTTACACAACGAGAAATAAGCAAGGAGAGTAAAGGATGATTCTCCTGTCATCTTAAAGCCTTCAGATAAACTTGTAATCTCATGAATCAGTCTAATGGAAGGTGCTCAGAAGCTTATGAAACACCCTTGCAAAACCTAGCACAATTGCTGCAAAGAGACTCCACAGTGACTCCGGTCCCAGCCAGACCCAGGAGTCATAAAAGTGATTCAAAGTTCATTGGCTAAAAGTAGCAAAAGTTCCTTTGTGCTGCTTTAAACCTTTGTGCTGCCCACTTCTGAGGTGCAACAAATGTAGCATAATGAGAGGTTTGAACGAGATAAATTAGGGGAGGATGGATGGTTTCACTCTCATCTCCATCACCTGCAAATCTGGCTTTTATTCAAAAACTAAGGTGTTCCCAATCAAAACGACTGGGTACGTGATGTGAGAATTCTTTAATTGACAGTCATTTCTGACACCCAAGACTGGACTCTCAAACTCATGAGATTCAAGTCTACAAACCAGTTAAAACTGTGCATAAAACTCCAAACAGGGTAGCTGAGCCCTGATGCCATTTACAAGGTGATTTACAAATCTTAGTGAAGAAAAAGAAAATTAAATGAAGCTACAGTCCACTGCTGTTGGTACATAAAGTGGTTCACGGTCCAGCAGCAGAGCAGCTTTGGAACCAGATAATCACCCAATTAAGGGTCCTTTGTTACTGTTCGCAGTGGGATAAGTGCTGCACCGTCCACACGGAGCAGGAGTGTGTGTACTGCTAACTTCACATCCACGCAGGAACACTAATTCTGCCACAAAGTTTAAAACAAATGAGTCCCTGATAGCTTTGGAATGGAAACCTGCAGCCCTGCACACACCCACTGCTTCATTTACTCCGGATGATGAAACTCCTGGTCCTAATGAAGCTCGGCCATAAAGAGAATTATCTGACTACACTACGGAGGTGGTAAAGATGCAACCCTGGCCTAAATGCTGCAACAACCTCCACAGGAGGATTGGACAGAACTCAGCCAGCCATGGTGTGACTACTGGGAAAACCCGTCAAAAAAAAGGCTCAAATGATCTTTGTGGATCATATGTGCACGCTCTTTAACTGAAATGGTTCATAAAACTGATCCCAGGGTGAAGACACACTCAAGTACATTTTTTTTTCTTCTTTCATTTTTAATACAAATTCTATTTACTTAAAAAAAAAAAAAAACAGTAGGAAAAGGGTATAATTCCCTCTCTGGGTTGTGAACGAGGTGCTGACTCAACTCAAGTAGAGAAGTTTAAGAATCTTGGTGTCACGAGTTCACGAGTGAGGGAAGAGGGGAGTGAGAGATCGACAGGTTGGTGCAGAGTCTGCAGAAATGCGGGCTCTTTACCTGTCTGCTGTAGTGAAGAGAGTTGAGCAAAAGGCAAAACTTTCTGTTTACAGGTCGATCTTTGTTCCTACTCTCACCTATTGGTCATGAACTGTGGTTGGTGACCGAAAGATACAGACTGCAGATAAAAGGTTAGTTTCCCCCGTAGGGTGGCTGGACTCTCAGTCATCCTGGAGAGTTGCTGCTCCTCCACATCAAGAGGAGCCAGTTGAGGTGGTTCGGTCATCTGGTCAGGATGCCTCCCGGACGACTCACAGGAATGATGTGATATCTGACTGGGAGAACAACATGAGGCAGACCCAGGATGTGCTGGAGAGACTACATCTGATGGCCTGGGAACGCCTTGGTGTCCTCCTGGAAGATCTGGAGGAGGTGGCTGAGGAGAGAGATGTCTGGAGCTCTCTGCCTATGCTACTAAAATAAACAAAAGTAAAGTAAGGTGAATAAGGACGGAAAACCTTATAGAATATTTAAAAGAAACACAACAGAACACTTCTAGAAAATTCTACAACAACAGACCAAGTGGTAAAGCTAAGGTGAAGGTGCTAAAATTGAGTATAAAGAGATAAAACCACCAAACACTTAGTGTTTCCAAGCAAAGGTGGGTCAGAATCTCTGTTAAGAATCATCGGTAATTTAAAAATATTGTGATGTCATCAGGCATCGAACAGCGGACCTTGTGATTCCAGGAAACCAGCAGCCACTTAGCAAAATTACCAAAGACCTACAAACTACATTGCACGGATCAAGAAGTACACTGAACTTTGGAGAAACCAGGAGACACTGGAGAGTAAGCATTATTTATATGTTAGTCATCCACTCGACTGCCAAGGAAGCTCTTCTCAAAACTTTTTCTTTGTATTTGAACTTATAAGTTTGCAGAATAAGTTTCACTGTGGATGTTTGAGTTGCTAGTAGAATAAAATTGTTGTTTATGGAGTTTTTCATTGTTCCAGTAATGTTCACTTGGCCTCACAGAGAACTCTCAGAATCTATATATATTTCTTGATTCAAAATGACAATTAATGTAATATACAGTTTATGCTGTATAATATCGATAAACATTTAAAAAAGGAAGAAAATCTCAGCATCTCAAGGGCATGTGCACTGACCTCTGAGCACTCAGATGACTGCACGAGAAACTCATAATTTCTGTTCTAAATATCTACTGTGACTTGTGAGCAGCTTTTGAAATTCTTCATAACTCAACACAGTCGGCTGCTGTAACCTGAAACTGTATAAATAAGGAATAAGGCATACAGCATATCGACTCGGCACACAAATGCTGCAGGATCCTCTGGGAATGAGCATACAGATGGAGAGAAAGATGAGTTCATACTTCAGCTTGATTTTTTAAGAAAAACAGTCATTGCCAAAGATGTGCCAAAGATGTCAAAGACCGTCCAGGATGTATTAAACAAAGGTTTAAAAGCCAGCATCTTTAATATAGAGGTGTATTTGTGTCCAGGGTAAGGTGACTTCCATAAGTGAGAAGGTAACATTGATTCAGAGGTGCATATTGGAATTTCTGAGAGACATGTACTGATATTATTATACATGTTCACTTTCTTATATTTAGGAGAGTAAATGCAAATGTCCATTGGGACCGTTTGTCTCCCAGCCTGCAGCTCACGGACCAAGGCCTGTGGGCATGGTCTATCCACGGGCAATCATCACCAACCGTTCTCAAAGTTATTTTCACCACCTGACTTCTTCTTTTTAAACTTGTATCCTGAAATATAGTTCATACTCAGGTCTCCCCTGCATTTTACAGCTTATACCTATTTTTCTTTTTATTTAGCCTTATGCAAGTCATTTTAAAACATCAATTACAGTATCATTTGAAGGAATGTGCATTTACTATTAGAAGTATGGAAGCATCAGCAAAGACAACCCCAAAGTAACTTTGACCTCCCATTCTTTTTGTCTTTATTGCCATAACTGCATGTTACTTTATGGTATTATGTAACACATCAGCAATGATACACCAAGTTCATGGTTAAGGCACAAGAAAATAATTGAAGTGAAAAAGAGAGGATGACTGAGCAAGCGTGATTATGGTTCTACACATATGGCCTGTAGAAATAACTATGTTGTTGCAGTTGTTTAAACTTGTCCATTGTTGTTTGTTACCCTGTATTAATACGATCAGACACTAAGTGGAAATGTATGTACTTTTCTGGGGCGCTGTACCTTTTTAAGTGCTGAGTTTCTTTTTGTTTACTATTTCTTTTTTTATGTAGTTCAGACATGGAACAAACATAAATGTGCAGCTTTCTGTAACTCAGATTTTGCAGCAGTCGATCTTTCAATCCAGTTTGAAAACAATGAAAAAGTAGCAGTAGAAACAAACACATAGAAGGAAAAAGCAAGTGGACCAAACACATTAGTTGCAGACTTCATCAACCGGGACTTATCATTGTTCCAAAACCCAACAATCTGAGATAAGATGGTGGATGCTGGACCAATGAAGTCAGTGTCAGCAAGTTAGCTATTTTAGCTTGGCAGGCTTAGCATATGTTAACCTGTGACGTTAATGAATATTAGGTTATATTCATTCTGATCAAATCTGTCCAAACAAGTCACAAGTGCAGAGCTGAAATGGGTACTCGAAGAGCTCCGCAGGAACCCCCCATTGCTTACATGCTCAGACCTGCTGCAGTCAGTCAAGGCCAACAATATAGGTTTGCAATTCATGAAATGATTGCTGCATTGAGTTGATGCTTAGTTTGCAGAACCTGACTGCTGCTTAGCTATGTTTCATAAGATTAAATTCAAATGAGCAGGTTGAGAATGAAGAGAATGAAGTCTATGACGAAGTTTGCTGGTAGCCAATAAGAACACTCCAATTCCAAGTCAACGTACACAATCCTGTGGAGGTGTCTGCTTCTGCTTTACGTTATATATTATACATTACAATGTTACCAGGTGTCCATGGACCCATACAAGTGTTGAGTGGATGCATAAAACAAATCAATGAGCGGGTGTAATATAACTTACTCCAGTTGAACAGAAACAAAACTGAAGTAACTAGTTTTGGATCCAAAGATGAACGATTAAGAGAGAGCACACAGCAAGGTCAAGGTCAAATTTATTTATATAGTACATTTAAAACAACAGGGTTTGTTTTTTTCAAGCAACCAAAATCGTAATTAAAAACACTAAGGGGCAGATTTATCAATTTGTGTGCAGTAATTTGCACGCGCAATCCAGAATTTTGCGCGAGAGGTGGAACCACGGGTTGCCCATCATTTACTAATCACCCTGGCCATTAGGCGCCACATGACATTAGGGACTTCGGACATTACATTTGAAAAATGCGATTGGGAGCTTCCAGCTGTAACAGCTACCTTACACTAGAATGATGCAGATGTAAAAAAAGTGTAAGTTAGACTGGAGTTTTGTCATTGCAGGTATTGTATGACTCCTTCTCGTGGCTCCAAATCCATTCTGAGTTCCTCCAACAGGTCCAAAATGGCAATGCTGGATCAGCGGAATGTTTAAATGATTGTTTCCTTGTTCATCTCAAAATTGTTCACTCGTGAGTGAATAAAGAACTCTTTGCTTCTTCTTCCTTTATTAGATGTCTCCTTCTTGTGTCAATAATCACAGCCGTTCATGCGCATTTATGTAAACAGACTGTTTGCACGTCTTTTTGAAACATCTTAAATTTAGATGCAGTTTCTATGAGCAAAATTGCATTCAGGTTTGATAAATCCCTTTGCAGGTGCTCAATTAATATGTTAATATATTTTCATGTAATCGCTCCATTTGCATATTCATTGCGGACGTACTAACTGGTAGATGCGCTACTTTGCACACAGACCATTGCGCCCAATCAGTTTGTACGTTTTTGTTTGTTTGTTTTTTTGTATGTGCAGTGAGTTTGCACTTGTTGCAATACACACAAACGTTTAGTAAATCTGGACCTAAATGTGTAAAACATAATAAAAGCTTTAAAAGGAATAACAGTAAAATAGAAATAGCAGTACAGTCCATTTATCTGTCTCTGTGTAATACTCAGAGTTGAAGGTCAAGGAGAAGAAATATGTTTTTAGTGATTTAAACAAATCTCAGTCCTGAAGAAAGCAGATATGGAGAGGTAAGTCAACCCACCACAAAAGCATCTTGATCATGAAACATCTAAGAGCAGCTGGCTGGTGGACGGCAGAGTTCTTGTAGGTGTGTGGATGCGCAAACGTTCTGACAGATAAGTCAGTGTCAGTCCATTTCAAGCTTTAAAAGTCAACAATAAAGTCTTAAAATAGATTCTGAATTTGAATTAAGAGCCAGTAGGGATGCCAAGACTGGAGCTATGTGATCGAGGTTTTTAGTTCCAGTTAAAAGATGTGCTGCTGCGTTCTGGACTAGCTGAATCACGTTTTCCAGGTCTTCTGAAAGGAAAAAGGGCTTCACTTTAGCAATGACCAGTAGGTGGGAAGAGCTCAATTTAACCATGTGCTGATCTGTTTGAGTGTGATTTTTGACAGCTCACTTAAATTGGACAGAGCGCAGATGACTCACTGAGGTTCAGAAAGTTAAGCTTCATCCATGCTTTAAGCTTACGAAGACAGTCGAGTTACAACTCTAATGATGTTTTGCTATGTAACTTGATGAGCAAACAGACCTGAGTATCATCAGCAAAACAGTGGAAGGAGATGTTATACCTCATGAATATGCAATGTAGTGAAAACAGCATGGAGGGCCAAAATAGAGCCTTGAGGAACACCATAAGTTGCAGAAGAGGAACGTGAATGGAAAAGGTTCTCTGTGAGGTACTACCTAAACTCAAAAACTGTACCTTTAATACCAATGCTTTTTCTTAGTCTTGTCAACAAAATACTGTGATCTACCATTAAAATCTGCAAACAAATCTAAAATAATCCCTGAGTCAACAGTTAAAAGAAGGTCATTAAAAGAGCATGTCATTGCATATTTCTGTGCTATGATGTTTAAAACCAGACTAGAACTTTGGAGTTGATCAAAAACAACTTTCTCCAGGATTGTTGAGAAAAAACAACAGCAACTTAGAAATTGCCCTAAAATTCAAAAGAATAGTTGGATCAAGATTTCTCTTTTTAAAGAGAGGCTGCACAACAGCATGTTTAAAAGCAGCTGGAACAAAGACTGATCTTAAAGAATTATTTACCAACTTGAGAATACACACACTCACCGTCTGAAAAACATATTTAAAAGGATGAGCAGGAAGACTGTCCAGAGGAGAAGCGGTAGGCTGAAGTTTGCGTTAACCCTCCTGTAAATCAGATGAAGGTACAGGCTCAAACTGCTCAAAAACAGCTGAGTGGAGGCACGGAGGGATCAGACACACTCTCAGTCTTTGAGGGTCACAAAGAAGAAATCTTTTCAATAAAGATTTGCTGAAAATTCTGACAGAGTGCAAAAGAAGTGACAACATGATTACCAGCACAGGGATTTACAATAGAGGTTAAAAATGAGGAAAAGAACTTGGGGTCAGTGAAACTATGTTGGAAAAGTAGGCATTCTTAGCCGATTTAACAGCTTTCAGTTATAACAGTTAAAGTGCACTGATAAGGCCAGAAATCTGGGTGCAGTCATGAACCCAGACCTGAATCTGCAGAGACACAAAGACAATTATAAAGTCGGCCTTCTATCGCCTGAAGAACATCTCCAGGATTAAAGGATTTGAGCGTCAGCAGGATCTTGAAAAACTTGCTTTTGTTTCCAGTTGAATTGATTACTGCAACAGTATCTTCACAGGTCTGCCTAAAAATCTGACAGCTGCAGCTGATCCAGAATGCTGCTGGTCGAGTCCTCCATAAAAAGCAAGCAAGTAGACATCAGCCCTGCTCTGAGCTCTTTAGATTGGCTTCCTGTATCTCAAAGAATCGAGTTTAAAATACTTCTGGTAGTTAACCCACTTCATGCCCTGGAGGTGTTTTGGTAGAACACCTTCAGTGGCAGGCTGATTCCACCAAGATGCAAGACTGCACACTACATGAAGTCTTTCCTGCCAGGTGCCACTAAACCTTTTAGTGTGCAATAATTAGTACTCCTGCACTTTTACCACTTTTAGTAGTAGCACTAAGCACTTTAATGTAGTTTCAGTTTTATTTCAACAAACTTGTATTTTTATTGAATGAATGTTGTTGCTGTAACAACTGTAATTTCCTGTGAACGATTATTAAAGTACCTACCTACCTGCCTACCTACCTAGGTCTTCTGGTACAGGTCTTCTCTGTGTCTCCCAGGATCAGAAACAAACATTAGAAAACAACATTCAGCTTTTACACTCCAAAGATCTGGAACAAACTCTCAGAAAACTGCAGGAATGCTAGAACCCTGAGTTCTTTTAAACCAAGGTTAAAACTAATTTCTTTGTAGTTGCCTTTGATTGAACTGAATTGATCTTTCTTCTTTTTTAAACCATTTTCTTTTATTTTCTATTTTAAGCCATTTTAATATGCAATCCAAATTTTACTGTATTATTTCATATTTTCTTTGCATTTACTGTATGTCTTTGTTTTATTCCCTCTTATGATGTTAAACACTGAGTTGTGTTGTTGCTGAAATGTGCTATACAAATAAACTTGCATTAATAGTTTCTAATGAAGACATAACAGACATCCAGTTACTAGACAGGAGGACCTTGCACAAATCAGTCAATAGTTTTTGGTTCACCAATAGATGTCTTTGAAATGATCATGCTAATCTCTTTCTTTATTGGAATTATGAATACATGAACCAAATAGTTACACAAAATTAGAAAAAAAGAGCATAATAACCCACTTTACAACAAAACAGTGAACTAATGGTTAAGTAGACAAGATAAGTAGGTAAGTTCCTTGATTATTTACTCTTATTTTACCTTAGCACTAGTTACCACTTAGCACTAGTTTTAAAAACAAAAATCCATTTCACAACGTGATAATTAATTCATGGTTAAGTAGTGGTGAGTTCTTTGTTTCACGATGATTAAGAGGTAATTAAGCAACATTTTGTGTACAGATTTACTATATGTGTTTGTCTTATTCTGTTTTATGGTGTGTGTGCGTGTGTGTGTGTAATTCCTGTAGCTATGTGGCAGCTAATTTGAATCTCCCTCTCTCGCGATGCAACTTCCGCTTTCGGCACCACGGACAGCTCCGTCTCTCTCAATTTTTTTTCCCCTTTCCTTTTTATTTTTTTTATTTTTATTTTTTTTTCCTTTTTTCTTTTCAAATCATCGAGAGCTAGCAGCTTGAGGTGGGGAGGTAAACTTTTGCCAATATCACAGTGTAGGTTTATAGCCGTGTATACGAAGCCGCTCGCACGCCTTTTAACCCCATGTCCATCCCAGTCCTCCGCAGATACAAATAAGTGCGGCCACGACCGAGAGGGGAGAGGCACCGACGGCGGAGAGGCTCCAGATATGAAATGAATATGCACAGAGACGATTCCCAAACACAGATCTGTCGTTATCTACCACTGGGCTGCTGAGGGATAAAAACTGTAATCGAGACAGGGGAAAGAGATTCGAGCGACTTGCAGCGCAGAAGGAGAGCCGAGAGGAGGGGGGCGCAACGGGACTCGATCTGCATGTGAGACCGCTGGTCCGCACACAACCGGAGGCGAGAGATGCAGCCTGCGAGCAAGCTCCTGACTCTGATTCTCCTCATCTTCATGGGCACAGAACTCACCCAAGTAGGTTCTCTTTAACGCCATTTTCCATCTCTTGTTTTAAAGCTATTATACTCGGTTGCCTCTTTGCCTCTTTTTCTTTTAAAGAAAGAAAAAGAAAAGAAAAAGAGCCTCGGTGAATTGGCCCTCTACCCTGCTTAAACAGATTAACTGCTGGGATTACATGATGTGAATACATTGTGCTTGACAGGCGCGGATAGATCCACAAGAGCCCCCTTTTTTTCACTCTCCCCACCACCGGGGCTTACAGATGGGCCAGATGAAAGGGGGGAAGATGGCACTATCCGTCAATATCCTCATTAGTAAATGGTCCTATTTATCAATGGCAGCACCCTTCTGGTGTATTATGCTCTCTGCTGCTCTTTAGTGTGAATCAGGGCTCCATAATCAGATATATTGTCTCACAGGAGGGTGTTTTGAGCATGCCCAGTGACCACAGTGTGGCTTGCTTGGTGGATGTATAGGAAGAGAACAATTAGTCCAACAAGCCACTCAGCTCTGGAGTGCTGTACAAAATTGCCAGTTAATAAGCCTGACATGTACCTCACATCATAAACATTAGGCTGTCATGCTAGGGGAGGGCATGAGGGAGGGTATTTATTTACTGCCAGGCCCCTGCCACCATTGGACTGAAGAATGGGGATTATTTAGTTCCCCCTTGCTTGTACACAAAGTCATATTTCATAAGCTTTTCTGTTGTGAGAATCCAATTGCGGTTGGTAATTGGAGAGAAAAAAACAAAAAACAAATATAGAACAAGGGAGTGTCAATAAATTTTGTTCCCACTGATACAACATGAGTGACAAACTCAGTGTAATGGGCATGAACTACTTTGCTGCAAAGCCCGCCGGCCTTGATTATCAGCATGCTGGTAGATAGAAATTTATCAGTTATTGTGTGTTGTTTCTTCTTCTTCTTTTTGAAACACAGACTGCACAATCATGTGGAGTTTGATTTGCATTTTGGTCATAGCTACATCCAAATGCCCAGTGATTACTGGCGTGTTGCATCTTTTTTCTTTTTTTTCTTGGGGGGTGGTGGTGGTGGTGGTGTTCCTCTAATTTGAAGAGGACATGCTGCAGAGAGCAGTTCCAGGCACTGATGGGATCCATCAAAAGTGAGCTGCTTTCACTTTTTAGAGTTTTGAGACATTCGGTCCAAGTCCACATAAGAGTGATAGACTTCCTCTGGTGGCCTGAGAGCCCGTGTCATGTGTCATGTTGCTCGGAGGTAAGTCAATATTAGTCCGGAACATTTCCTGTTTGCCGCCTTCCAAAAGAACAGAGAGACGAGATACACTGACAGGCTCTATTTTTACTGCCTCTGCTACAAAAAAACCCACAGTACATTTCTCTGCAGGAAGCCTGGCATCTCCAGAATTCATCTCTGACTGATACCATGTATATATGTATATAGATATAGATATTTTAAAAAGTGAGAGGTGTATATAGAAAAAGAAAAAAAAAACAGGAAGCCTTTCACTGCAGGATCACTTTTCAGAAAAAGCCACCCAAGCAGAAAGGCATCAACCTTTGATGCCAAACAATGATGCCATCTTAATGGGCACATTAACCACCACGCTTCAAAAGTCTCACGCAGTTTCAGGCAGCACACAGGGCGGCTCTTTTCATAACATGCGGCCACAGGAGCAGCGAGATGTTTAATTAGTGGCACCTTCTCCTCCCTTCATTCACTAATGTCTCCCCCTTTCACTGAAGGATTTGGTGTTAATACCACGTTCACACGGAGGAGAATAGTAAGCAGCAGTCAGAGCTGCTATAGTGGCTCCCCCATGGCTGCAGGCCCACATCCCAAAGTGTGTTACTAACACCTGACAAAACAGATGGTTCGTTAACTCTGTACAATCTAATATTCATCCCACAATAACCCTAAAGAACGAGAATAAATAAAAAAAATACCTGCACCTGTAAAGCCTTTGGGCTTATAATAACATCCAAGACTTTCTCAACTACTCACTCAGTTCATACTGAAAATGATACAGCAAAAGGGCATTTTGCAGCACATAAATAAATAGTCAAACAATCAACCATTCTGGTTTTTATATGAGAAAGTGAGATGGAATTCAACTGAATTCCAACATGCGTGGTGTAATTGGCAGCTGGGGCTGAAGCTATTTATTATTCAGTATGGCTGGCGAGCGAGCAGGAGAAGAGTAGGTGGAGGTATACTGTGCATTTTGCAGAGCGCTCGCTGGCTGGGAATGTGGTGCTCGACGCTTCGTGAACACTTAAAACACTGGTTACTGAACACGACTGTGCAAACACACACAACTGCTGCTGCGCAAGAGATCCAGAAGAGCTACTGTTATTAAGCTTTGATATTCAGGTTTTGAATATTTGTTGGTCCTTATTCAAATATATTTGAAGAGGTGCTTGCTTATTTGTTCAGACCAACTTTTCACCCAGAAGTGCTACAGTACAGTTCTCATGTAGTCGGCTGTTGCATCCCTCCATGATGCAATTGTGAGCATTTTACATCAAAGAGGGCATGCATAGACATTTCATTACTTCTGCATCTCCACATATACACGTATATTGCTTTAACAGGAATGCCGTTAGAGGCTGCACCTTATCCTACAAGCCCACACCAGACAGCAGAAGACCCCCGCTGATACCTGGCAGGTATGTGTGACACCATCATCGCTGTTATCGCTGTACTGTGAAGGTGGGGAGCGATGACGGATACTGACGGGATGGAGAAAGAGAACATAGAAAGAAGAAGGTCAGTTTGTGTAAAGCTGGCCGCAGAACTACCTGACAGACTCCGGGGCCCACATGTATCATCCATTACTACTGCTGCTCCCAAAGGTTCCAGCTCTGACCTATATATTTGATGCCCTTTACTTTTGTTGTATTTGGCTTTTTGCAAGTAATTTTATTTCATTCAACATCAGTCTAATCAGGCAAGACATAAAGAGAGGTCTGTAATGACCTGACTAAAGATTGATGTATGTATGTATATATA
>JBAMYA010045067.1:0-11983 GCA_037176975.1 Arrhamphus sclerolepis
CTGCTCCACTTCCTGAGATACGGAGATGGTCAAAAGATGGTCACTAGTTGCCATGTAAGCACTCACCCCTTATACCTGTCGTAACTGGAGATGTGTCCCTCTCATTGGCAGAAACAGGGACGGTGGAGTCCAGCTCAGCTGAGTCGCTAGTAGGACCCGGGCCCAGAACAACCACAGAGTCGAAGAATAGTTCTTCTTTCCGGATCCAGTGAAGGTTGGATGTTCCAATTTGTCAATTTTCTGGGACATCTGGAGACAGTTATCATAGCCTGGAGGAGAAGTGAGTGGTGCCATGATGGTGTATCGCTTGTACACCATCAAATGGCTACGGTCAGAATTGATCTTGCTGTCTCTCAGTGGTGTTCAAAAGTGACTTTTTCTTGTTGTCGCACTCCGCTCCAGTTGTTTCTTGTTTAGTTATGTTTTGTTGTTTTATTTATTTTATTGTGTTTTTATACTGTAAAGTGTCCTTGAGTAACCTGAAAGGTGCTACAAATAAAAAGTATTATTATTATTCTTAGTCCTTTCTTAACTTTTTCCAAAGTTGGTTCAGGACAATAAGACTAGAAACCAGGATGTTCCCTGGTAGACGCTAGGTCAAACAAAGCCACAACTTGGTCTAACTTGGTCTTAATGTGTTACAAAGCCCTTGTGTCCCTGGGAAATGCCCTGGCAGACTTAGCAGCTCATTCACTCGCCTCTGAGCTGCCTGCTGCACACATCTTGCTGCTGATGGTCCCCTCTGTTGACAATACTGTTCTTTTATATCAGTCTGGGATGACGCAAACCTCTGATATGCACACTGATCCCTCTCCTGGTGTTCTTATACATACTCCCACCAGTAAACTTGTGGTGCCGTCTCCTCTTTAGTCTTGGGCTGCTCATGTGTCCCATGGACCATGCCATGTGACAACAGCAAGGATGATTAGGGCAATAAAAAAAGTTTTTTATTTCCTCAATTTTCTAAAGTGAGAAATATTTCCATGGTTTGGTTTTCCAGAAATAATTTATAATGATAATGGGACTTACTTTACTGCCTGGCTGTGTAAAACAGCTCATGTGTAAAACATCTCATGGCTACTTTCATTCATAGCTAAAGGTATGAATGAAACTGTTAAACCATGGCCACTCTGCTTAGATATGTTGTGACTCCCTATAAATACAACTGTTCAGCTGCAGGGATGACTCCATTTGAGTGTGTGTTTCATAAAACTTCATATTCCCTGTATTTTCTCACCTCTTACCTGAACCTGGCAGCAAAAAGGTCTATGTGACCATTTACATAAAGCACTGAAACCAGAAGAACATATTGAATCTGTCAAAGCTCTTTCTACTCCACAGCACGCAGAAGATTGGAAATTGAGACTTGGTGTTTCTGAAAGCTGTTCATAGAACCAAGTGGTCAGAACCAAGGTGGACTGTACGATACTGGGTCCTCCTGGCCACACCTACTGCAGTCCACATTGCTTAACGACCCTCCTGGATTCATGTAAGCCACTGCAAACTCAGAGATCATGAAGCTGCAATACAGATTCACACCAGTGAATAAGCCCAGCTACACAGGGGGTATGTTACACTTAGGTATATGTGGTAATAGTGCCATCACTATTAGAGTTCCCGTCTTAAAGCCGGTGAAGCAACCAACAGGTAGAGCACCACCTGGTGTGCATTAGAGTAATTATCTCCGAGTTGCAGGGCACGGCGTGGATATCCTCCATGATGGGTCCACCTGGAATTCGCTGCTTCATCATCCTGTGGGCTGGATTGTTGGTCCTTTGTACGACCATTCTGATCTCCTGGGATTAGGGTTCACACTCACAGTATGCACCAACTCAAACAGCTGATAAGTACTGTGTAGCTGACTGGTTCACATAACTGCTTGGAACCAGTGATTACACTCAAGGACAGTAGCCGTAAACGGGTTGATGCTGAAAGATGATTGGATGCTTGAATGTAGGACGACAATGAATTGTTACTGCATATAATCTCCATGAGCTGAGGTGGACCTCAGCACAACTTTTGTATGTAACCATACTCTGCTCCTTGCAAGTAAAAATATTTTTTATAAAAAAGATATTTTGACTCTGAGTCTGTGTGTTAGGAAACTTGGGTACGAACTAATAGCAACTTTTACAGTCCTATTGCAGATCAGTTTCCTGACACATTCATTCACTCACTCATTCATTCATTTATTTATTTCTGTGTATCATCAGTTCATTAATTTTCCACCATGGTCATTTCATTTTCTGTGTTTATTACTTGTCTGTGTCTGCTCATCATATTTCAGGGTACAATTACTTTTTCTAATTCTCTACATACGATCGTTAGTTCTGCGTTTGGACCACTCAGCAACCATCCCACTTCCAGGTTGAAACTCATCCAGGAATTCAGTTTTGTTTCACTTCCTCCACTGAGCATTAGGTGGAGCAGAACTCCATTGACCTCCATGTCAAAAGCAGAATTTTTCATTTATGCAGCCTTTTTTTTTTCATCTGTGGTTACATTTTACCTCGATGACAACTGAACGTACCACATCAGATACATTTATATGAAACAATAAAGCTGACCAATGTCATGTCAAATGACAGGATTCATTTGACATGCTTGTCTGATAGCTAGCCACTGGCTATGCTGTTGGCTTTCACAACTTTGTCCCATCTTCAAAGTCTCTCATAGGAATCTATGGGTCACATGACATGACAGTCGTTCGATCATGTTTAAATCAGAACCGGACCTGGACCGGGGACCATGTGATGTAACTGGAATTTCTGGAACAGCTCCTCGAATTTTTAAAAAAAATGAAAGTCCAGATGTGTGGGAGCTGTGGCATACTGCTCAGACATCGTATGGCCTCTCCTCCTCATTATTCACTGCCTGGTCCTTCTTGTTCTCATGGTCCTGTCTGTCATTCCAGTCCTCCCGGTCCTCCTGGTCCCTCTGGTCCTCCTGGTCCTCCTCAGGGTTCTTGCTGAAGGCAGACGACAGCTCCTGCAGGAGCAGCTCCTGTGATTGCGTGCAGACTCCAGGCAGCTGGCTCCTTCTCCTTGCCTCCGCTTGAAGGAGTTCATTGGCTACCACTGCTCCTCCATTACAACTCTGCTCTGGTGTCTCTGTCTGAACTGCCTCCTGGACTGTAGTGTGCCACAGAGTCGGGCGGAGTGGTGGCTGGTCCAGGACTTCCTGGGTCTCGGCAGTGACACCAGACAGGAAGCTGGTCTGCAGAGACTTCAGAACCTGCAGGCCAAAGTCTCCCACCTCCTCATAGAGCGGCTCAGGAAGATCCGGCAGGTCCGGAGACTCAGAGCGCTCTTCAAATGAGTCCCGCTGGATCTTCATGGGCTTAAAACACAGAACCAGAACTGTCAGAAATCCTCGATAGATCACCAGTAACAGATAGAGGTGAAAGTACTCACAAAGTACATGGAGAGAGTCCGTCTGTTGTGAAGTTTCCTCTGCAGGACAACAGAGTATACCCGTCAATCAAATCAAAAACATAGCAGTAACTAAACGTCTGTGATGTCACACTCACCAGCGTCTGATTGGCTGACAGCATACTGCTGTTGCTCTCATCTCCTCTGATGGGAACCAGCGGCATGGTGCCAAACTTCTGCTTGGAGATGTCTGAGGATGAATGGCGGCGCAGCACAGGTGGACCCGGGTCGTCGTTCTGAAATAGAACCAAAACCAGTTGGTGACTTGCCTGACACGCAAGACATGCAATTGGCATGTGCCTGAAACACGAAACATGCCTGAAACACTCCGGACACACACCTGACATAGTCCAGGCACATGCCTAACACTCGCCTGACACACCTAAAACACGACACACACCATACACACGCCTGAAATACTCCAGACACACTCCTAACATACTTGAAACATGACACATGCCAGACACAAGCCACACACATGACTGACAAACGTCAGACACACAGCACACACACCAAACACACTTCTGACATGCGACTGACACATGCCTGATTCCTGAAACAGATGAAGTGTGCCAGACTCACTCCAGACACAAGACTGACATCCGACTGACACAATTAAGACACACGTCACACACTTGACACACGCCAGACTGATACCACACATGCCTGACATGTCTGAAACATGCCAAACAAATGCAGACACACACCTGACTTCCAGGAAATATGCCAGACACACCCAAGACACACACCAGACACCAAAAAACACAGAGAAATGTTCCTGAATTGTAAATGAAATAAAAGTAAAACACAACATGTAAGAAATCAAAAACTAAGCAGAAAATAAAAAGAATAAGAAACATGAATAACAGAAAACAGTTAAAAAAATTAAAACAATCTGAAAACATCTTAAAAAAGTAAAAAAAAAAAAAAAAAAAAAGAAAGGTCAGATGTTCTTCACCTGAGCTTTCAGGAAGCAGGTGACCCATTCCCAAAGTTCTGCCTCACAGGTGCAGCACAGGTACCTGAGGACAAACATGACATGTCACTGTCTTTGGTCTGAGGTCAGGATCTGAACCAGAACCAGAAGTGAGGAATGGACTGACGATCCTCGTGACAGCACATCAGCAGTGATGTCATCATTACATCATCCTCCGCAGGTGATACTCACAGCTGGTGTTTCTCCAACATCACGGTGAACCCCCACCTGGAGACAGACAGGTGAGACCTTCAGAGAGCAATGTCAGAAAACTTAACTGTAGTGGTCTGGGGGATAAGGGTTAGGGATCAGGTCCAGGACCACCAGGTCCCTGATGATCCTTCTGTTTCTGTGATGTAGTTGTTATGAAAATAATATTTCAAGAAGCACAGCAGTGAAAAATAAAGTTATCACAAGTCTGGTCAAAAACCTTCAACTAGTCCAGAATGCTGCTGCACCAGTACTAAACAGAACTGGGTACAGAGACCAGATCTCACCAGTTCTAGCTTCATTACATTGGCTCCCTATTATGATGAAATGATAAAACTCCAATCTATGTGAAAAATCTCATAGTTCCTTACTGTCCTAGTAGAACACTAACCCTAACTCTCAGTTCTGATTGTCCTGAATCATTTTATAGAATCAACGTCTATGAACGTCCGTAGTCTCTCTCTCTTCTCCTTTTTCAGGTGCTGTAATGTTGTGTCCTACGATAGTGACACTGAGTCCTATCATGGTGACGTTGTGTCCTACCATGGTGATGTGTCCTACAATGTTTACATTGCATCCGACCATGGTGATATGTCCTATCATGGAAATATTGGGTTTCAACATGCCGACATGTCCTGCCATGGTGATGTCCTAACATGGTGATGCGTCCTCCCATGGTGACGTTAGGTTTTAATACAGTGACGTTGTGTCCTACCATGGTGACATCATCTCTTAGCATGGTGATGTGTTCTGCCATAGTGTCAAGTCCTATCATGGTCCTAACATGGTGACGATGGGTCATAACATGGTTTTCTATCCTAACATGGTGATGTTGTGTCCTACCATTGTGACATTGATGTCCTAACATGGTGACATTGTGTCCTACCATGGTGATGTTGGGTTCTACCACTGGTGACGTTGGGTTCTAACATGGTAATACTGACTCGTAACATGGTGACGTGTCCTACTATGGTCCTAAGATGGTGATGTTGAGTCCTAACTTGGTGACATTGGGTCCTACCATGATGATGTTAAGTCCATTCATGGTGACGAGTCCCAACATGGTCCAAACGTAGTGATGTTGGGTCCTTAGATGGTAATGTTGTGTCCAACTATGGTGAGATTGGGTTCTAACATGGTGATGTTGGGTCCCAACATTGTGATTTTAGGTGAGATATGTGGGGCATGTCTGATGAGGGTTTGTAGTGTTCAGGTTATAGTTCAGGAGGTGCTACAGATTGACCAGCTGAGGGATACAGGGGGGTCAGATCAAATAGTCACTCAGGTCAGAACCTCACATATTTCACTCATGACAGTCAGGGCCAGGGGTCCAGGTTTACCTGCTTGGAGCCTTCAGCTTCCTGCGGATGCCGATGTAGATCTTCATGGGCTTCAGGGACCACTCCTTCTCTGGTCTTATACTCTGAAGAGGGACACAAGCAGTCACATCTCTACTGGTTCAAACCGGTTTATACTGGTTCAGAATGGTTTATATTGGGAGCCTGTGAGGGAGTGGCTAATGTTTATCCTCACTAGAGGCCAAGAAGTTCAGATCATCAACAATGGTTTTAAATTCACATTGTTTATTTATTTATTTATTTTATGTGGGCATGATTTAACTTCTCTCTGTTTGAAATCTGCTTCCTAGGGAGTGGTTCAGGGGTGCACACATAACTGCAGCCAAGGAGCCCAGCTGGGGAAAATTCCCTGATGGCCATTATGCTGGGCTGTACCAAGTGGACTTAAGGGGATGGAAGGAGTTGTTTTGGGTTATTTTCTGGAGTTTACTTTTGATTTGTATATCCCAGTGTATGATTTGAGGAATCATGTATTATACTTTTGATGAGTAAATGCTTTTTTGACTTATTGTTCATAATTTGTAAATATTGATGTGTAAGACCTTGTATGTGTTATTTGTGGGGTGGTTTGTCCTACGGGTTTATAAGGGGGAGTAATTAGAGTTGATGGGGGTGTGTGAATGTGGGGTCAGACTTGAGTTGCTCCACACCTTTGCTTGCTCGCTCATCCTGATCTAAAGGTTTATTGCATTATTACAGCCCTACTGAGACATACCAACCCTACCGACATAGAGGGAAATTTGAAACTGCTGGCGAAAGATAAACGTAAATTTAGTAAGATTTTAATTCACGTCAGCAGTAATGACCTCCGGCTATGCCAGTTGGAAGTCACTAAAACTAATATTGTTCATTTTAGGATTCATTTTAAAATTCTTTTATTTGCTTTTCCCTGAATGGTCTTGCCCCGCCGTATCTGTCTGAGCTTCTACACCCATACGCACCCAATCGCCGTCTCAGGTCAGCTGCTCCTGAGTGTACCGAAAACGAAGCGGAAGCTCAGAGGGGATCGTGCCTTCGCTGTGGCAACCCCAAAATTATGGAACGATCTGCCTCAGCACATCAGACAAACCTCCTCTTTGTCTGATTTTAAATCCCTCATCAAAACCCACCTCTTCTCCTTGGCCTTTGACACGTAGCGAGACATTGGACTTTTAATTTTATCTTTTATTTCAGATTATTTTATTGTCTTGTTTGCATGACTATTATTTTTACTTGTTTTATGTCTTTTATGGTGTTTTTATTTATTTTATTTTATTTTATTATTTTAAACATTTTATGTCCTTTGGACTGTTTTGTCTTTTATTCATGATGTTTTATTTGGTATTCTGTACAGCACTTTGGTCAGCTGCTGTTGTTTTTAAAGTGCTTAACAAATAAAGTTGGATTGGATTGGAAAATCAAATTCAAAAGAAAGTTTGATCAGGGGTTTTATGGTCTACGAGCACACAAAGGTGAAGACCATCCTTTACACTTATAGTTTTAAATTTTCATATTAGTTAACAGTGGAAGTAACAGTGAGAATTATGACCCACTTTTGTCGTTATTGGAGAAATAAGAATGACAAACTCAACTTTTGCCAGAAATACTGTCACAGATGGAGTAAAAACATAAAATAAAAATAAAAAGCTGATTTTCCCTGGTGCATTGTAATGGTTTTTAACTTTAATGATCTCTGTTAGCTTTCATACATGTAAGCTGTATAGAAATCTCTACTTTAATAACTCACAATTCTAGTCAGAAAACGTTTGCGTAAATTAAATTCTATTCAGACGCTGCTGACTGCGCAATTTCGTTTATTAAAACGCTCTCCTGCGCAAAAAATATGTTCACCAAACCGACTGACCTAATGATCGCTTAAACGATCTAATTTAGTTGTGGACACCCTGGTTAACGCTAACCAGCTAAACTAACGCTAATTAACCAGTTAAACCAGTGCAGACTCACCTCTCCCCGTTCCGACCAGTGAGGATCGAATGTGACTTTTCCCTTTGGTGAGTTTTTTAAAGCCTGTAAGGTTTCCCATCGCAGACTTTCTGAAGGCATTTCGACAAAAAACCAAACAAAAGCGAAACAAATAAGAAATAATTAAATAAAATAACATAAAATTCAGAAAAAACCCGGGCGACGTTTGGCGGAGCTTCAACCTCCGAACGAGGTTACGTAAAATACAATCCGAGGAGAAACCGGTTTTGGCTCTTTGGTTCCGTTTTGAGAAGGATTTTGGACCAGAACCACGATCTTTTTTTTTTGTTTTTGTTTGTTTGTATTCCACTTCATTTCGATTCATGAAAGGTATGTGCGGAATATATGCGTAATTATATGAAAAATTGCTTTATATACATAAGTCATACAACAGAATAGAAATGTATTTGTCATTATACATATTTCCATGAGTACAATGAAAATTAAGGGAGCTCCCCGAGTTCCCATGCACCCCCTAAGGAACAAAAAAAAAAAGAAAATCAAAGGAACAAAAAAAAAAAATTACTTCACCAACGCAAAAAAAATGAATGAAATGAAATGAAAACATTTCACAGAAATGACACAGGGAGAGCGTTCAAGTAAATTCTCTTTGAATAGAGACAAATAGATGTTGCTGGTTAAAAAAAAAAAAAAAACTCTGCACCGACACCTTCACAGGCAGCCTGCTTGAGCAACATCAAGGCCAAAGCAGGAGCTAAATTTAGCTCTATATTCTCTGTTTGCTTCTATGCTATGTTTGCAAACACTGCAATTGTGATAATGAAGAGTAATCGAAGAGCACATTATAAAAAGCATATGCAATCAGCACTGGCAGGGATGTGTTTCAGCTCCTTAAAGGTTCCTGAAAACTCCTGCTCCTAATAGTGGAAACATGCATTAACTATTTAAGACCTGTAAAACTACCCTGGACGCTCGCTAATGGAAAAAGGCACAACTGCAACATAGGGCAGTTGCTGTGTCGTCCTTACAAATATGCAGAAAAACACAATCATGAATAAAATATGGAAAGAAATATGTTTTGATTCTTGTCTTTTTTTCTGAATGCAATACAAATAAACTAAAAGAAAGCGTAATAGCTTAGAAACAGCCCAAATAAAAACAACATATTAAAATCTAGTAACAAGTATAAAATGATAAACTGTGGGTCCCATGAAAGCAAAACATATATGTACAGATTAAATAAATAAAAAAGACAACAAACAAACAGAAGCAGTGTCAAGTGCAAGGCCAAAGATCAAAACTGGGTTCTTCAGGCCCTCAGTACTACTTCAAAATCAGAGATGATTTTCTACTAGAAATCACTGCACGGGCTCAGGAACACCTCAGAAATCCCTGTGAACACAGTCTGTTGTGCAATCCACAAATAAAAGCTAAAGATGAATCATGCAAAGAAGAAACACCGTCAACAGTCTGTCAACTATGTGTGTGTGTTCGTGATGATCGGCTGATTCATGGGAGTGCACAAAAAACAAAACACTGTTCACTTACAACCTTTTATTTCTTAGCCTCTGAAGTAACTGGGAAAAGACAATAAAAAAAATTTAAAAAAAACTTTTTTGAGAAGTTAAGCATCTCAAAAACAACTTTAAATAACTGACTTTACTCCTATGTTTCTTCTGGTGGCTGTTGCCCTCGGACTGGAAGGTCGCCAGCTCAGTCTCTGGGCAGGATACTGTACCCATCACTGCCCCCAAGGTGCCCATCTCAAGCCTGAATAATTAGGGCGTATTGTGTTCAGTCATCTGACTGTAAAACCCAAGCAGAATCAATATGCAGACCACAATGATCTGCTGTGGTGATCCCTACAATGGGAAAAGCCAGAAACTGTCATCGTTTTAAAGCTATAAAGAAGAATTTTTGTATCTTGAAAACCTTGTTGAGATGAGGGGATATGTCACGTTCTTTAAGCATGAGCTTATATTATGATTTTGAGAGTAAGCTTCCTTGTTTTCGTTCTAAAATACTGCACCAACATTGCTCATATACTCATTTAAGTTAAAATGTAAAACATAGTCTTCAGTTGATGTGCCATCATCTCTGGAAAAATATCAATCTGAGAAAGAAAAGTCACCATCCAGTGTGAGTTTCAGGGGTGCACAGGAGGAGTACTCCAGTAGGAGGTCAGGATGCTGAAAATAAAATAAACAATGGTGCACCTGAGTGCAAAAACAACGTTTTTAGTGAGGGCATGCCTGCCGGCGAGGAGTGACTTATTTAGAGTGAGGCAAAGCTTTAAGGGAGAGCAGTACGATACCTGAATATGAAGACTGAGAAGCCTGTTCTCAGATCAAAATGTACACAACTGTTAATACAGTAACATAACCTTATAAAGTCAGGCCCATGTCAAAAAGAAAAAAAAGAAGAAGAAGAAACCTCATTAGTTTAAAAGCTCCACAAACAGATCAGGATAAAAACACCAAAGCATAGGTCCTTATCATCTACAGTAGATGTGTATACTCTTACATTAATACAATATTTACAATAAACGTACCTGGTATGTTTTACATGCTTCAAACTGACACAGTGGCAGCGTTTGATTTATTCATACTGAACCATTTTGCTTCTGTAGTCCTTTAATAAACCTGGCTGTTAATGCACACGGTACACCTGCAAATGTTCCTCAGTAAAAGCCCTGATAAAAAATGACAGCTTTATGTCAACTAAAATGCTCAAGGGCTTTGAATATAAAACAGTTTCAGGAAGTAGTGAGTTACCTCCATAATGCAGCAGTTGAAACGAATAAACGCCAGGCTTTGTACTAAAATACAACCGATTATACTAATCAAACAGAGGATATTGGAAATAAAGGCATGCCGTTGGTGCAGGTCTGTTCTAACTGAAGGCCTGCTGCCGTCTACAGCTGAGATGAAGACAGGCTCCAGACGCCGTATGAGAAAACACACTATGCCGTGTGTGTGTGCGTGTTTTTTTTCTTCTTCTCTTTTCCCATGAATAGCAATAAAACAAAACACACACAGTTGTTTTTTTTGATCTCGTAAAATGATACAGAATGGTGCTCCTCCTTCAGCAGAACCACCCCTGACATGAGTAACAAGGCAATCAAGTCAAACAACAGCATCCTACTCAGTAGAAAGTTGGTTTTCAGGGGGGGTGGGGATAAAATAAAATAAACCATGAAAGCTCCTGTTACGCCTGCTCTTTTAAAAATCTTTTTATTTACCACTTAATCAGTCGTGCACCTGAACACCAGACATGTTTCCGTTTAAGTCAATTTGAACCACTGAACATCAGGGGAAGCAAAACGAGACCTTTCAGATAAAACACACCAACACAGGACATGGACATCCTGGACACAGTCAGTAAAAAGAGCTTACGAAAGTGTACTGAGTCTTTTTTTTTTTTTCTTCTTTGCTGGTGGAGCACGCACACGTATGTCAAGAATCCGCCTGTATGTGAGAAAATGTGTCCATGTGTCATCTCCGCATATGTTTGAAAATAAAGTGTTAGAATGAAGGCAGGAAGCGAGACGCATGCAGACTCCTATGAATCAAGCAATCTGCACAAATGCACACAAACTTGGTGAGAAACATTGTTATGACAATAACTGAGTTTTATAGTTCAGTGTAGCTGTACATCTGGATAGCATCAGGACGCACAGTCAAAGATAAAGAAACGCACACACACAGACACAAGCAGATTTGGTTGGATGATGCAGAAAAACAGACACAGCCACAAAGAGAGGGTACACAGATACTGCCAAGAAAAAGAGAAAAAAAAGAAAAGAAACGATCTTGCTGCCGTTCGCTTCCTCCACCCTATTTCATCCCTCTTTCCATCTATTTCTCTCTTGATCCCCCTCTCTTCCCTTCTCTCTGTCCTCGATGCCTCTTCTCTAATCCGATACGACAGAGACACAGAACACAAATCTTCCTGCTGGCAGAGAAAGCACAGCGAGTTTCAAGTGAGACAAAGAGGAGAAAGAGGGGGAGGAAGGAAAAAAAAGAAGATGCACATAAAAAAAACCAAAATGGATGTTTGTTTTTTGTGTGTATTCAAGAAATGAG
>JBAMYA010045068.1:0-11981 GCA_037176975.1 Arrhamphus sclerolepis
ATATATATACATATATATATACACACACATATATATTCACACATGTATAGATATGTATGTATAGTGATATAAGAACGTATGGATGTGTGATTTGCTGGGCTGAAAGGTGACATTCCTCTTCATCTTCAGCATCAGAAGCCTATAGCTTTTCTATATATACTGGCCAGTATTTGGAGCTGATCATAGTTCCTCCACAGTTCCAGATGAAAAAAACCAGCACCAAAGCATGATGCTGCCGCTGCCGTACCCCCCTGTGGGTACAGTCCAAACATACCTTTGGGAATTATGGTCAAAAAGTTCAGGCTCAGCTTCATCAGACCATAAACTGCAGAAGTACGATGGTCATGGACGTTTTTCTTCAGAAGAAAAGGTTTTTTCTGCTGTAGCCCAGACGTATGATGAATACAGGCGATTGTTGTCACATGTTCCAGCCCTTTCGGTTCAATTTAGTTTAATCTATATTACTTCTGTTATGATATAAATAGTCTCTAGGTTCTTTTCAAAGACACTTTAGTCTTGTCTCTTCGTACTGTCACACCACATGTTCTCAGTTTGTTTCTAATCATTGTCTTCGCTGTGCCTACGTCTGTACTTGTCTGACTGATCAGGTTCCTGCAGACCAGCGCGTCTGCTGTGTGACGGGTGGCGGTTTGAAGCTGAGTAACAGGAACGCGTCTCGTAGATGCAGCCTCGATGCTTTGAGAGGAAACGCTGTTTGAGCAGGAAGTTGTCCATCATTTGTCAGCTCATTCTTATGAAATGATTCCTGTTTTTATTTCTGGCCAATGTTCCGACCGTTTCCTGCAGCCATCGTACATCAGCTGATAACCTGATCCACCATTATTCATGAAAAACTCTGCAGGTCAAGGCTGAGCTGTGCCTCCGTCTGATTGGATATCTGCTGCTCTGCCTGGTTTCTTATTTGCGTTTTTTTTTCCTTTTCTCAAAGTTTAAGAGGTCACAGCTTTGTCACCTTTATGTGATGCTGAAACGTCATGTTGAATATGTCCACAAACCTGAACGCAAACAGACCAGTTTGTTGTGTATCTGAATGAGTGTGCATGTTTGTGACGCATTTGTCTGCAGGTGTCCAGTCAGGTTCAACCATCTGGTTTTAACCAAGTCGCCACATCCAACATGTTAGTCTGACTGGAAGTAAAGAGGCTGCAGTTTCTCTACCAACCATGTTAAAGTCCAGCGGCAGGCCACTTGTGCTAACTGAGCTTCAGCTAAATGCAACAGTCATTTCTGACGTCGTCACCTAAACAACTTTTCAAAGAGGAAGTCCTGCTGGAGCTCCATCGGCAGCTCCACGGCTCCCTCAGGATAATTTTGGGACCCTTCAATCTGCTGTCATCATCATGACTTGCAGACTGACAGCAGTAGCTAGCATGTCTGTAACGCTGAGTCCCAGCAGAGCTCTGCCGGTCCTGGTTTCAGCTCCTCTAGTACTGTTTCAGCTTCGCTGGTCTTTGTTTCAGCTCCTTTAGTCCTGGTTTCAGCTCTTGCAGCACTCGTTTCAGATGTTGTTTCAGCTAAAGTGACAGCTATCCAATAACATCACAAACTGGAATGCAGCTGTCGCTCAAAAACCTCCGCCCCCAATCCCACTTAAACTTGTGGTCATTTTCTACATATATATATCTATGTGGGTGTGTGTGTGTGTATACATATATATATGTATACACACACATATATATTTATATTTATTAATACACCACCGAGGCGTCTCCATGCCACCACAATTGTTTTCATGATGATAGATGACAGAGATAGAAGTTCAACACATGGTCTGAAGGGCAGTGGGGCCCTCCCATTGGTGCCTAGGCTGTCATCCTGCCCTCCTGGTCCTGGGCCCCACCCCGCAGCCCTCACCACGAGGCCCGGGAGTCCATCACACCACCGCCGTCCTTTCCGCTCCCATTGTTTGTGTCCAGAAGCTTCCGCGATGCCCTGCAGCCCTCTTCAAGAAAACAGGGTGTGTGCGAGCACCGCCGGGGCTGCTGGGTATTTATAAAAGCAACACCTCTGAATCACTTCCCAGTTTGCCCTGCACCAGCAGGCGCTTGTCAGTCTATTTCTGGCAGTAGCCGTGTGTCCTGAGCTGGTAAGACTGGAAACCAGCAACATGAACAACATCCGCTCCCAGTCCACCTCCACGCTCCAGTTTCCCTTAACTTAGCTTGATTTAAACCCGACTGAAACCTGACTGAAACCTGGCTTTAACCTGACTGAGACCCGGCTTAAACCTGACTTAAATGTGATGTAAACGTGATTTAAACCAGGCTGAAACCAGATGTAAACCTGACCTAAACCTGACCTAAACCTGACCAAAACCTGACCTAAACCTGACCTAAACCTGACCTAAACCTGACCAAAACCTGACCTAAACCTGGCCTAAACCTGGCCTAAACCTGACGGTCTTTGAATATCTGCAACTTGAACTTCAATTAGAAAGTAACATTATGAGCTAAAATTAAAAAATAGAGTTGTCAACTTTTTTAAGTGAGTTCCACAAAATTGTAACTTTTTCAAGTCAATTATTTGTTGAATCATTTATTTTGTTTTATATTATTTTATTAATAGATTTTTTTGACTGAAATTTCAGTGACTTTTATTTTCTTTTATTGTCTATTAGATTTGTAGACTTTTTTTTAGACTTTGCAAAAGTTTAGGGAGAACATTTATTTTTATTTCATTTTAGTTTATATTAAATTAATAATTTTTTTTTTAGAATAAAAGTTCAGAGTGGACTTTTCTTTTATTCATTTTATTTTATTGTACACTAAATTAATAGATTCTTTTAGACTGTGAAAGCTAAGGGAAGAAGTTTATTTTATTTTATTTTATTTTATTTTATTTTATTTTATTTTAACAGAGTGATTGGCAGGTAGCTCAGGTGTTTGAAGACCTGAAGGTGTTTCCATGGATCCATTTGGGTCATGAAGCTGTCACTGAAGTCCTTGTCCCCCATAAACCTGAAGTCTTATCTGTGTTTGCACATTTCAGCTGTCATCATTGGGAAGATTTAATGATTGAAGTTTCCCGTGAATCATTAGAGCGAGGCGACTGCGTCACAGGCCAACTTCTGTTAATGTTTGAAGACTTTATGAGTCTTTGTCTCCGGGTTTCCTGCTGAGGGAACATGTGACAGCAGCTGGTTTACAGCTGGATTGGGAGTCCGTTGACCTGGTCCCGGGAACGCCATCTGCCGACTGTTGGCGCTGTTGCCATGGTTACGACCAAGAGCGAAACTAAGCTGTTGACCCGATGTTTTTTTTACGCGGAGGCAGAATTTAGCTCCATCAGTCTGACGTTGAGAGTTCTTGAGGAAGAAAGGCATCATGGGAATGATCCAGAGGAGGTTTAAAGGGCCCCTGAATCATTTCCCAGGGGTCCCTGCTTCTTTGTGGGGTCTTTACATCACTCTGTTGTTCTTTTACACTGTAAAAAAAACAACAAAAAAACAGCAGCCACCCATGCAGCAATATTTCTACGTGGTGCCAGTTTAGATCTGGTAGATGTTCAAGTTTGACAGAAATAGGAGTGAAAAAAGAATTTTAGATAAAATTACTTTAATTCAGACTTGCTACAGCACAGTAACAATTAAAGAATTGATGCTTCCAGGAGGAAGAAAAAGTATTTTTTACTAAATAATAACAAAACTTACAAAAATTCTTAATTTTCAGAAAAAAATGAGCAATTGTACCAATATTTCCTTTTCAGCAAAGTTCTAATTTTACACAAAAAAGTTGAGATTTTGTGAAATTTTACAACCAAATTTAATTATAAGTTATAAAAGGACCTTTTTTCATGACATTCACGATATTAACAAGCTAAACAAACAAAAAAGAATAAAGTTGACTTTTTTTTTACTAAAAATGCATAATTTTATTAAATTTGAAATTTTATGGACTTTTTTGAAATTTATACTTATATTTATTTATTACACGAAAAACTTTACTTTTTGATTTTGTTTTTATGACAAGCTTTATGTATGTGTATATATATGTGTGTGTGTGTATATATACATACACACACACACATTTAAGACAAATAGATGTGATATTGATAAAATTGTAATCTTACAGTAAAAATTCTTGATTTTTAGAGCAAAAATTTGTAAGAAATTAGCTTTTTTTTTTATCTACAAAGTTGTAATTTTATGTCAAAAAGTTGAAATTTTGTGAAAGTGGGTCCACCTGGCAGGCATCTTCTGAATGCTTCAAGGGCATCCGGAAGATCAGGCATCTTCTAGGAGTCTAGAAGGAGATAAGGGTCCAGGTGGGCCCCCCTCTAAGCAGACCCCAGACACCTCTAGACCCCCAGATCAGGTAACCTGTTCTAGGTGGTGATCTTCTCGATGCCTAGAAGGAGGGCCACATGGCTCAGAGAGACCTGGGCCCTTGATCATATTTAGAAGAAGTCAGATTATTTAGCGTAGAGGTGTCAAACTCTATTTCATCCCAGGCTACATCATCACCACGGTTACCATTAAATGGCCGCTTATTAATTTTCTCATTATTGTCAGATTTCCCTCTATTTCCTGGACTCAAGTTGTTTATTGCACAAATATCACAGCTTTTCCTTGTACAATCGAGAAATTTAATTAATTTTCTTTCTAATTAAAAAAAGAAGAAAATTTGGTAGTAAAATGGTGAATTAAGGAATATCTGTTTTTGTGAAAAAAAAAAAAAGTGTAATTGTCTGATGAAATCTCAAAATTCATAAAATTTACCATTTATTATAAATTGAGACTTTTGTATGAAAATCACAATTTTTTTCTTGTAAAATCACAAATTTAAAAAGTATTGACTTTTTAAAAAAAATGTAAAATTGCACATTTTGCAAAATTGAGACATTTTTTAAAGACTTTTAAAGACACTCACAAATGTGACAAAATTGTTACTTTTTAACTTAAAATTATATTTATGTTAGAAAATATTTACTTTTTGCAAACTATTGTTATACAATTCCGAGTTATGAAATTGCAAATTTTTCTGTAATTTCAACTTTTTGTATTAAAATCATAATTTTTGTTCTGAAATTCAAGCTTTTGTTCTAAAATTTCATTTTTTCCCGTAAAATCACAAAAAACAATTTTGCCTTTTTTTTTTCTTTTTAAAGTAAATTTTGTTGTAACATTTCATTTTTTGCAACATTGAGACATTAAGATTACAACAGTTGTAAAATTGCTGATTTTCCACTTTTTGTCCTAAACTTTTTGTTTTATAGATAAAACAAAAAGTTTAGGACAAAAATGATGAGTTTTGACAAAAATGATCAAAGCTTAGTTCTTCTTTTCTTTTTCAAACGTTTATTAAATCGTGACTTTGTACATAAACCAGCTCAGTTATTCCTGTTTTTCATGTCAATCAAACGTTTCCTCAGAAATTTTCAAGTTAGAAGCTCGTGATTGTCTCTCGTGGGCCAGATAAGATGGATTTGATGGAACCGATTTTGACAGGAGTCGCTGCCTGAGCTGAGGCCGGTTGATGGTTCCTGGGAGGAGGCGGATGTTCTGCCGCGTCGAGCTTCTGGTTCCTCCTTGTGACCTTGCCGTTATCTGAACAGCTGTCATAAAGAGTAATTACCGTCCTCCATGAGGGTGGGGTCTTATCAGCAGCATGGGGACAAAACGTCAAGCCGGCAGAGTTATGACGGCCCCCTCCCACCCCTGCACACACACACACCCCCCCCCCCCCATCCTGGTTCCTCTCCCAGGTGTTTGTTGTATACTGTATTTAAAATCCACCAGGGGGCACTAATGACGGCGCTAATGAACTACTACACAGCTAAAGTTTCTCACTCTTTGACTGACATGTCCCATCTCCCCCCAGGTTGTCCCCTCCCCGTCCCCCTCCCCCCGGTTCCACCATGCCCATCTTCAAGAACCTCCCGGTGCGTCTGAAAGGCGGCGGTCCGACTCTCGACAACGCCCTGTTCATCCGCAGGATGAGCCTCAACATTACGCCCCGCCACAACCCCTTCGAGCACGACGACGACGACAGCATCCATGGCAACGGTGGCCATGGCAACCACTGGTCACCTGGTAGCTCGCTGCTGGACGGCGCCGTGCCAAGAGACCGCAATCCGTTCGAGGACGAGGAAGACGAGAATGAAGCCAACGAGGGGAAGAAGGGGAGCGGAGGAGGAGGTTCGGTCAAAGGTTCCTTCAAGTTCAAGTCGCCGCTGAAAGGACTCGGCAAACTCGGGAAGACCCTGAGGATGTCGGGACGGAGCAAAGATAGTGGCACGCCATCCCCGCAGGGGTCACTGCAGGGAACACCTTCACCGTCACTGAAGAAGAAGAGAGGGAGGCGGAGCTCTGAGGGGAGTCTGCTCAGGTAAAGTAGGAGGGGAGGAGCTAAGACGTTAACTGGGGTCATGGATGGTATAATATAATATAATATAATATAATAGCTACAGTACTACTTCTAACTACATTAGATTCTATGATCATACCATCATAGATACTTATCAGTTTATAAATGATCACAACAAAAACAGCAAGATTTTGTTTTCAAATTATTTGCATATTATGGGGGTTAGAGTTATGCAAAATTTTCTTGTTTATTAATTAATTTTTTTTTTTTTTTTTTTGCAGAGGATTGCTACATTTTAACGTCCAGTGGCAATGTCCAGTCTTGAAATATTGACTTTTTTTTGTAAAAGTGTGAATTTCGCATTATCAGAACTTTTTTTTGCAAAAAGAGAAACTTTGGCGGAAAATCACGACTTTCAACGATTTTTTGTTGTTGTTGTTCAGGTCACAGTATGTGAATTTCATAAAACTACAACTACAATCGTTACATTTTGTTGTGAAATCACAAATCTTGCTGAATTGTAATGTTTTCACTCAGTAATATAACTTTCTGTAGCAAAATATCAACTTTCGCAAAATTCCAACTTTACGCCATTAAATCATACGGTTTTGTCGTAAAATCACAAATTTCTATGTATGTGTACTTTGGTAATGAAATCTCACATTTCACAAAGTTAGCTTATTTAAATTTTTAGGGTTAGGGTTAATTTTTTTTTGGAGATTATTATATTTGTTTTGCTGGAAACTTGCAGCTGCAACATCGCCACCTCCGATTATAACATCTTTCATAAATTATTGACTTTAGCAAGCTGAAACCTTTTGTTTTTTAACAAAACTATGATGTTATATCCTAAAAATGACACATTTTTGTTGTAAAATCACAAATTTCACTAAATCAGAATCTTAAATGTTGATATTTTACATCAAACAATTCGCTGCAAGTCTGCAGCAAATTGTTTGATGTAAAATATCAACATTTTGACATAAAATTCTGAATTCAGAAATTGTGAATTTTATATAACTGCAGCTTTGTCCACTTATCGTGATATTTTATTGTTAAATCAAATATTTATCAAATTGTGACTTTGCAACTTGTTCAATTTTTAAAGAAAGTCTTTGTAAAAACGGTTCTGAGCGACGATAAGGGACTCAGTCTGTGGCGTCTCCACCAGGTTTGCGGGGAAATACCGCGACACTCTCGGCTCCCGCAAGGAGTCGCTGGTCAATGGCGAGCTGAACTGCTCGGAGAGCGAGTGCGACTCCGCCAGCCGCCGCCTGTCCTTCATGAAGCTGATGAGTCTGGGGAAGCTCAAGAGGGAGTCCATAACTGACCGCTCATCGCAGTGCCCCGAAGACCAGCCGGTGGAGGAGGAGGTGATGGAGGTGGTCAAACCCAGAGAGCCACTGTCAGGTAAGGTGGGGGGAATGATGAGCCACCAGTTATAAACCCTGTTGGATGAGGAGGTGGAGTTTTTTAGGAGAGGAGTCCCAGTACGGAGCCTTGGGGGACGCCTCTGGACAATGAGTCCTTACTGGGAAACTTTGAAAGACTTTCATACCTGGAATGATTTAGTTTGAAACTGTACTTCTCAGGTTATGTTCCTCTGTAAGATTTCTTTGTAAGCAAAATAGATGCATAAATCTCTGCAAACATCGTTGGTTGTTTCTATGGAAACAAAATTTGAAAGGAGTTTGCTGGTGCCCCTCCCCCAAAAGAGGTCCAGGCGAAGGTAGTCAGTCGACCGTTGGCTACTTTAGAAAACTGGTCTGCTAAACCTGGAAGGTTTTTGGGTCCTCAGGGATCCTCAGGGGTCCGTCAGCGCGCTGAGACGCTAATCAGTGTTACATTACATTTAGTCTGATCAATTCATTTCTATTGTCAAACCAACATTTGAACTGAGGAGCTCAAACACTTGCCCTTCAGTGTTTGGTTCACACGTTTCATCGTCTCAGACCAAAGATGGTCAATCGTGGTAAAAATGGTCTGTCGTAGCTCAAAAATGGTGGTCATAGATGTCACAGTGAGACAGGAGCAAAGATAGAACTGTCTTACGACCAAAGACGTCAGACATTTGGAGGAATCTGTGACGAAAGACACTTGTAGGGTCACAGGCCTCAGACGTGATTGGCTTAGAGAGGTTCGGAGAAAGAAGTCCGTCTGCCTTACTTTTGGTTCAAGCCCTTTTATTTTGTCTAAATAAGCTGTTCCTCACAGCAGACTTATTTATTTACATTAATAAAAGATAATTAAGGTAAATTCATCACTTCTGTCTAATTACAAAATTAATCTCTTTTAAAAAAATCAAGTAGCAGTGGTTTGTCTTTTGCTGAAGGATAAAATGTTAAAAAGTGTCATAAGATGCATCGATGCTGCTTTTATAATTCAACAGTGGTCCTCTGAATCCTCACTGGATCCAACTGGGAGGTGTCTGAAGTTTACTGGGAACGGCACTGGTGAAGGTAGCTGCTGGAATTCTGCAGGCATTTCCACTCAGACGCTGGAATCTGATTGGGAAGTGTGTGTGTGAGATATCTTAAACAGTTGTTGGTCCTGGAAACTTTCTGAGGACGTCTATTGTTTATCGCAGCCTGTTTACGCGGCCGTTTTCTAATGAATGATTGGACAGAGAGCTCCAGTTCCTCCCCGCCCTTGTTTACATGCTCACTTTGCCCAGACGGCTCGTTTTCATTAACAATTAACATGTTATCGTCGCAGTCGTTTCAGATTCTCTTAGATTGTCCCAGAGGGCGAGTGAAGCTGAAATTAGCACAGACGCTGGAGAATTTAAGTATGTTGGGATGACAAGGAAACTGTGGCTCATTAGAAAAGAAACTTAGAAAGTCATTCTTACACTTTCTTTGACACTTATTTAACTGCAGCTGCAGCAGAAGAGTTTTCATATTTTCCTCATCAACTCAAATCTGTTCTTGCATTTCTAGTCTGTAACGTCACTGAAATGTTTAAAAACAACATTCCTCAAAGAAAAATGGGAAGGCATGAACCCTGGGAAGTGCCATAGTGTGTATAAGAAGAACTGGACAAACCCTGTGTGACATCATCCACAGGTCTCTGTAGTGTGGTTTTGAAACCAGTTTTTCCTCGTACTGCACTGCATCATTTTGCAAGCTGGCAGAACTGAGATGCTGGTGGGCGTCCACGGAGGGACGTTGCATTTCACATGATGTTTTGGAGACATCAGAAGTGATCGCTAGAGTTAGCGCCTGGTTAGCACAAGCTGTGTGCTGCTTAGCTAAGCTTCGTCCTCTGACCTTCTAGACCCTAACCCTCCAACTGTTTTTTTTCCTACCAGGCTGTAAATACAAGAAAGGCACAAGAACTGCAGCCTCTAGTGGTCAGTAGATGAATTGCAGCCTCTAGTGGTCAGTAGATGAATTGCAGCCTCTACTGGTTGGTAGAGGAGCTGCAGCCTCTAGTGGTTTATTGGAGGAACTGCAGCCTCTAGTGGTTGGTAGAGGACTGCAGCCTCTAGTGGTCAGTAGAGGAACTGCATCCTCTCGTGGTCAGTAGAGGAACTGCAGCCTTTAGTGGTTGGTAGATGAACTGCAGCCTCTACTGGTTGGTAGAGGAACTGAGTGTTCCCTTTTCTGGATCCTGTTTATTAGCAACAGAAAGGACTTGAACAACAAAAACACAACATTGTTTGTTTACTAAACCTTTCCTCGTTTGGGGGTTTTCAGGTCTCAGTTTGGGGTGGAGATTTGATTCATTCAACTTGTTGAAGTTTTTACCGCACAGCTGCTGCTGTTACCGTTCAGAGTTGAAGCCGTCTCAGGAGGTGGATGTTAGCATCTTAGCCGTGCTCCAGTGCAGAGAAAGTTCTGGATGCTCAGGTGAGGGCTTGTTTTGAGGTAACACGGCGTATCAGCAGTTCACGTTACTGCAGGTGTGATTGGCATCTCGCCGTGATGCAGGTACAAACAGCTCTGCACCTTTAATCCTGTTTAATAGTGAAACAAAACACACAGGGCTGCTCGCTTGGTTGGAGTCTGATGTTCTACAAAGAGCTCCACCTTCAGGTTTCTGAGTACTGGACCTGGACCAGCGTCAGAACAGCAGCTGACTTTAACCTTCCTGGTCTTCCTTTCCAGCTCAGCAAACCAGTGGATGTCCACTCAGGACTGGAACGTGTCCAGATCCCTTATAATGACACTTCCATCTCTGTGTTTGACAGTGGAGACTAAAATTAATTGTAAACAAATACAAATAAATATATAATATTCATAATCTGATTCAGCCAAACTTGAGATATAATTATTAAAATGTAAATTTATCTGATTTGGTACAAAGACAATAAATAATATTGTAAAAAGAAAAACCTTGAATCTCAATGAATGAAGCTGTAACTTCAGGAGCACCTGGTGTGACAGACCTTACGGGCTCAGGTTGGAGCTCCTCAGTGCCTGTTCTAAAACTAGCGAGCACTGGCGTTTCAAAACGCGTGTTTTCAAGCAGCAATTACAAAACTTTATCAATGAACTCTGAAAAAAATACTGTACCGTTTAATGTGTTTAATTCTGCTGTAAAAGTTGAACCTTTTAACATGCGAGTCAATGGGGATTTGCTCTGTTTGGAGCCAGCACCTAGTGGTCAGTGGAGGAACTGCAGCAAGAAAAAACTAACTTCCTGGATGAGCTTCAACCTGGATGTCATTTTTTTTTTGTAATTTTATGTCAAAATGCTACAAAAAACAATTTTAAGTCAAACTTTTTTAGGCATTTGCGATTGTACAACAAAAATGTACTTTTTTACTCACTAATGTAGAAATCTGTTCTATTTTCCCTAAAAAAAAAAAAATTGTGATTATGGAAGAAAAAAATTGTGATTCTAGTACAAAAGCCTCAATTTCATAATAAAATAATTAAAGGCTTCAGGAAAGCTGAGGGAAACGTCACAGAAGGGATCATCCAGTTCTGCTTCTGCAGGGATCAAACCAGAAAATATCAAATACTTCTGTTCCAGAAACATTTCGCAGAAATAACAATTAGAAAAGATCAGCCGTCTGTCAGTGTGGATGCTGCTGGTGGTGGACTCGCCTCTACCCGACCGTACCAGCTTCTGGCCGTCATGCATTCTGGGTGTTAACACAAGCGTGCGGCCCGATGCAGGTCATGCTGGGCTGCTCAGGCCTGTTGGCTCCTGTCGACCTCCTGACGATCCTCCGGGGATCAGATGGGCTCTGGGCCGTTGTTACGTGACACTGATGGGCCCTAAAACATCAGTTAACAGGGCGAACATCGATAGTTTATCTAAGAAATCTTATCAGAGTCGTGAACACTGTGGCGGCGGGGTGTGGTTCAGCTCAGCTGCAGAGGGGGGAGGTGATGCAGTGGCTCTGGGGGCGGCACCTACAGGAGACGGAGGACACATCTGGGCCCCATCTACAATCACTCTTGGGCTCTCTGCCTGGGCCTGCAGCAGCTCCAGCTGACGCACGGTCTGCACAGACTGCTCGCGGTGTAGAGCCGCCACCTCCGCCATAAGCTGGCCCAAGGCCGCCAGCGGTTGCGGTTGCTGCTGCTGGGACATATCTCCTCCCAGGTCCCTGTTCAGGTGCCAATGTGAAGGTTCAGGTGCCCCGGGACAATGATCACCACAAGCAGCTTCGGTTTACACCGTCGTTTATTGATTGTTTTG
>JBAMYA010045069.1:0-11980 GCA_037176975.1 Arrhamphus sclerolepis
ACTTGAAGAGGTCATGCTGCCTTATGCTGAAGAGGAAATGCCCTTGAAATGGGTGTTTCAACAAGACAACGACCCCATAGACACCAGTAAGCAGCAGCATCCTCGTTCCAGACCAACAAGATTAAGTTTATGGAGTGGCCAGCCCAGTCCCTGGACCTTAATCCAATAGAAAACATGTGGAGTGACATCAAAAATGCTGTTGAGGCAAAAACAAGAAAAGCTTGTCAAATCAAACTGGGCTGGAATACTTGTTTACAGGTGCCAGAAGTTGGTCGACTCCATGCAGCACAAATGTGAAGCAGTTCTCAAAAACAGTGGTTATACAACTAAACATTAGTTTAGTGATCCCCAGAGATGCTAAATCTCAACGTTTTTTTCAGTTTAATGAGTAAATATTTGAGTTTGTAATGAAAAATCAGACACTGTTATTTTTTTGAACAGCCCAATATCAATCTTTTCCTCTATTTTCTATAAAGTAATTATAATATTGATACTTTTTTCTTCATGGTTTGATGTAAAATATAATGTGTAGTGAATGAAAATTAAAAAATTATAAGGATTTGAGCTTTACTCATGTTTTGAAAACACTGCTATTATTTTGAACACAACTGTACATCACAAGTTCTGAGTTTCGTCCCCAGAGATGCGTTTGCCTGCAGCCACTTTCAGTTGCTGCTCGTTTGTGGGTCTTTCTGCCCTCAGTAACTGAAAAACATGCTTGATTGGGTTGATGCCAGGCGAGGATGGAGAGAACTTAATCCATGCCTTTGCTACTTCTAGGCTGGATTATTGTAATTCATTATTTTCTTGCTGTGCAAACAGCCTTGTTAAAAACCTTCAACTGGTCCAGAATGCTGCAGCACCAGTACTAACCAGAACTGGCTATAGAGGCCACGTCTCACCAGTTCTAGCTTCATTATATTGGCTGCCTGTTAGAATAGAATTCAAAATATTGCTTCTTATATACAAAGCTCTGAATGATATAGCTCCAATTTAAGTGAAAAATCTCATAGTTCCTTACTGTCCTAGTAGAACACTCTGCTCCCTTAATGCAGGTTTACTTGCTGGTCCAAGAGTCTGCAGGTCTAGAAAGGTGGAAGAGCTTTCAGCTATCAGGCTCCTCTATTATGGAATCAACTCCCAACCTTGGTCCATGAGGCAGACTCCCTTGGCCCAGGCTGGTTGGGGGAGTCCTATTCTCCAATGAGTATCTTCACCCTGTCTGTCTTATCTCAGTCTTAGATTGTCCTGAATCATCCAATAGATTCAAATTCATCTATTTTCCGTGGTCTTGCTCGCTTCTCTTTTTTCAGATGCTGTTGTGGTTGTGTTGTGCCTCCTGAACCTTTCTGAACCTGCCTGCTGACGTGACTGACCTGCAGTTAAACCCACTGACTACCACATATTCATTACATATGTACACACATTTACATATTATATTAAATGTTTATATTAAATATTTATATATTCTTATACCAGATATTTGTATATTTTGTATCATGTGTTGTATATTGAACATCTCTGTCCTTCATTCCCACTCTCCCGCTTCTCCTCATCTCCTCCTTACCCGCCTAAGAGCTGGGTTCTTCCAAAAAGGGATTTTTTTTCTTGCTGATGGCGTTGCCATGTGCTCGGGGGTCGAGCTCTGGGTTTCTAAAGCGCCTAGAGATGACTCTTTTTAAATAGGCGCTATATAAATGAATTGAATTGAAATGAATCATTTGGTCATTGAAGAATTTTCCATTTCTTTCTCTTCAGTCTTGAGTTACTTTCAGTGCATCTTTAAGGTCATTATCTTACTTCCCTGTGAAGAGCATTCCTCTCCGTTTTGCAGCATTTGGTTTAATGTGAGTAGATGAGGTAGCCCCATTTTTGTTTTTGCTTTCGATATTTTCAGAAACAATCTAATCTTGCTGTCCTGTCTTTGAATATTACCAGTGGCTTGCATCTTGTTGTAAATCCTCTGCATTTGCATTCATGAAGGCGTCTCTTGATTGTAGACTCTGACTTAGACTTTTTGTCTGTCTGCGTTATGTTTTCAACTCGATGATGGCCACCTTTACTCCCACTGAGATCTTCATAGACTTCAGATTTGTAGCTACCGACAAAGACATGCCAAATACCAACTAAATACCAGACTTTTTACCTGCTTTATTTGTATTTAACGAATGAGGAAATGCACCACACTGGGCTAATTAACTTATTTTTCAGTTAATTATCCATATACCTTTGTGCCCCTCAAACTGAGGTACTTTCCCTAAAATGTCTGTAGTTCCTAAATAGAACATGCCATATTTGTGTAAAACTGCTTAAATTAAAGGTTAAAAGTCTAGTTCCTTTTGCTCATCACATGGTGTTTACCTGCCTGCAACCAAAGCTTATGATTTAACTGGCCAGTAATTTCTGTTTTGTAGAATTAATACAAACAGAAACCAGAAGCCAACATCTGCATCACATGAAAATATCTTTTTGCAGGGATGTGGTTAAATCTTGTAGATAGCTGCTCTGGTCAGCTTGTTGAATCCATTTGAGCAGTTATGGGCTTCCATCAGATTTAAACTAACAAGACTTTTGTCCAGATGGGTCTTTATGCCCATGTTGGTAAATATGTTAAGTACATCTTATATTTAGATACAAGAGGCTAAACCCCCCCCCCCATGGTGGAATGAAAAAACTATTCTGTGTGTCTGAGATTATTTTAAATAAAGTGGTACATAATGTCCTGTGGTTTGTAAAGACCCTGCTGTTATCAATGAAAGCATGAAATACATGACAGAATACATGCTGTTTATGTATTCTGTCTGTCTGTCCGTCTGTCTGTTCCTAGCAGTGAGTCATGGTACTTGAGTTAATTGCGCTGTTGTATTGTGTGGGTCAGAAACCTCTTCAGTAAATAGATCCTTTTTTCTGCTCAATCAACGGGCATCTTCTCTGTTGCAGACATAGAGGGGAGGCTGGTGGCAGAGCGAATACTGGGTAGGGCAAGTAATTATAATCAAAAATGAAACGGAACAGAACAGAAAATCCTTTTTCTGTAAATATCTAAACTGTTATCTCCCTGCAAAGAGTGAAAGGTAAAAGGAAAAAAAGGGAAAAGAATTCATATTTATAATAAGTGACATAAGATGAAGTTAATAATATACAACTTAAATTCACCTTAACCTCAAAACAACACATAAATACAGTGCAAATGTATTTAGCGTATAACACTGATTGATGATAATTGATAGCTGTCATGAGAACAGTCAGAACTACACCGTCTAAGGTCTCTTTTGTGTAATATGAATAAAATATGTGCTTGTCTAGGTTTGGGGAAGGTGCTCTAGAGTATCTAGGGGTCAAGGAATCCCCTACTCTATCTATATCTACACTACAACGCAGTGGCATGCCAGCTAATTCAAGCTAGCACGCTAACATATCTGTGTATCAAATTGACAAACATCATCAAAGTACATGCCAAAGCTCCTGACTGAGGAATGAACATGAGGAGAGAGAGAGCCATGAGGGTCTGCGTCCAACAGCCCCAGAGAACCAAAAACCACCTCCTCTGTCTTGGTTTCATTGAGATTAAGAAAATTTATTCTGGTTTTAATGTCTTTCAGACAGTCAAACAGATTTCAACCAACAGAATGAATGTGCTGTAACATTTTCTTACACTATCCACAGCCCACCCTGATCCTCCCTCACACAACGCACGACGCTCTTTGTTGAGCTTTGTAGAGGCAGATAGAGATGCTCCTGCAATGAGGGAGAGAGCTCACTCTTGTAAGGCAGTGCTGGGGATGTTTGTCCTAAAAGGTGCAAAATTTGTTCCTATTGGGTGAAAATAAAAATGCAGAGAACTGTATTTTGCATGGAGTTGGAATAACAAGCACCAAAGTCATAGATACAGCTAGTAACAGCTTGGCAGCTTTTTTTCTGCAGACTGGGGTGGTCATCAGTCTTTATGTGTTTGATTTCACTTCCCTTCTAGCAATCTCCTCTTCATAAAGGGAAGACAAAGGTTCCTCAGTGCAGGTTTAATGCAATCAAAGCCAGTGGTTATTTTTCTTAGTCTGTATTCCACTGTTTTTGGTGCTAGATGAAATTTTGTTTTTGATTTCAAAGGGCTTTCTTCAGTTTAGTTGTTTCTATAAAGACACATCATTCAAAGTCAGAAAGAAAATGCCAAGGGATTTCTATAAGTGGCCATTAGGGACATTATCATGAATTAACGTGGGTTAAAAATATTGCACACAGGAAAGTAAAAAGCTCTCGTGCATACAACATACATGCAACTACTGCATGGATTACCAAAGGGATTGATCTTTATCTTCTAAAAACCACAAATACTTGCATCCAGTATCAAGTAAACCATTCTTAAATCTTTGGTAGAACTGGCTGCTCTCCAGCCTGAGGATTGGGTGAGCAATGCTTAGTCACATGTAAAATGTCCTTGGGCAGGACACTAAACCCCATATTGCAACCCATATTGCAAAAACCCAGTCACGGGGTCTGGGGTCATAAGTGTTGTCATAAGTCCCATTCCCCCCAGAAGGTTCATTTCCCCTCCTGCCGGTGATGTGTGAGTGGTATAAAGGTTAAATGGCATAACATTCCACTCAGCGGCTGTTACACGTCTGCTCTTCCTTCCAAGATAGAAACGGGCACATAATGGGGCCAAGATGTGCACTGTGTGAAGTGGAATTGCAGCAAACCATAACAGAGCGTGTGAGGATTGCAGAAAACCCTGCATGGAGGATAAAATCAGCTGGTGACTGGGATTGTGAAAGACGACCAAGTGAACCTTGGTGCCGCGCTGAGCAACGTGGAGGAGCATCCATCAGATGAAGCTGGACTGGCGTCTCCCTCCTGCAGCTGTGGGGGCACCTTAAATGACAGATGCAGCAGAGAAGTTCAGGTAATCATGACTCTGCAAAAACATTATTTTTCATAATTTTTTTCATTTTGCAGCCCCCCCCCCCTTCGGAGGACAACTTTGTTTGAATTTGAACTATTTACAAAGTTATATGTGTACAATTTATTTACAGTGGTTACTCCAGGCTCACCCACACCCCCTTATAGTATAGTGGACCAAAACTGGACAATGGACATGGGGCAACAATGGGCAGAATTGAGCAATTATAGAAACGGACAAGGATAAACAAGAGGGTGGACAGACAGACAGACAAGGACAGACAGGCAGATCCGTAGAGGACAGATGGACACTAACAGACAGACACAATGGATAAACAAATACAGACAAAAGACAGGGACAGGTGGGCGCTAACAGACAGAGACAGACAGATCAATGGACAGACAAACATTAACTGACGATAGACAGGAAAGAACTAATATTCTGAAAAACAAATCAACGGCGGCTGTTTGTGTGCTTGGGAGTGAGATTGTTCATGTGTGCGAGGAGAAAGAGAGGGAGGGAGAAGAACTAGTATATATCAGCACGATGACCGGGGGGGGGTGCAAATGTTGATTATAGGTGTAGAAGGGAGTGTAAGTGGCACAGTTACTGGTGAGTTTGAAGAAATGTTACGAATGGATCCCAGATGTCTTTGAAAGCTGATGTGTTGCTCTTCTTTTGAGCGAGGAGTTCTTCTGTAAAGATGTGTTCTGAAATTAAGTTGAACCAGTGATTTATGTGACAAGAGTTTCTAGATTTCCAGTTTTGAAGGACTACTTTCTTAGTGATGGTTAGAGAGACGAGTACTGGATATTTGATTTTCTGTGGAATGAGGGTGGAGGTGGTGTCTCCTAGAAGACAAAGAGCGGGGGAAAATGGGATTCTATGGTCCAAGATGGTGCAGAGTGTCTTTATGACTGAAGTCCATAGAAGGTTAACCGGCTGACAATTCCAAGTGGCATGCAAATACGTGTCAGTGCTCCCTGAGGTGCAGTGAGGGCAGATGTCTGTACCCATTTTGAATAGTTTGCTTTGAGTGATGTGAGTCCTGTGAATGGTTTTATATTGTATTAGTTGTAGGTTGATGTTAGAAGTCATGGAAAAGACATTTCTGCACATATTTGTCCAGAAATCTGGGACTGGAGGGAGCACCAGGTCATTTTCCCATTTTGCTATTGGTAGAGTTATGGAGGAGAATGAGGAGGCAATCATTTTGTAAAGTTTAGAAATTATTTTTTGTGGGTGGTTTGCGATTCTTAATAGCTGTTCAATGGTGTTTGTGGGTTCATGAGTATTGTTTGTATTGGTTTGGCTTTGAATTATTGCTTTCAGTTGATGGTTATGAAGGAACTGGTCTTTTCCAACCCCATACTTCTGGACAAGGGTGTCAAGAGATAGAAACTGGTTATTTTCAAATAGGTGATGGAGGTGGGTGATACCGTTAGCTTCCCAAGTGAGAAAGTGGATTAGGGTCTAGCAGGAGGTCAGGCACCTTAAATGACATATGCAGCAGAGAAGTTCAGGTAATCATGACTCTGCAAAAACATTATTTTTCATAATTCTTTTCATTTTGCATTCATTTAGTGCCACGTTTTACCCAGCACCAACTGAAAAAAGTAAGTAGTGACCGGAGACATTAGAGACCTGACATTAGGGATTTGTTACTGACTGGGGACCACAAAATAGAGGAAAGGACAGTCTTCAGATTATGGAATGTTGTAATGCTTGGTGAAAGCACATACTATGGAGGGAATATTGCTCCTTTGTGGGATCGATCGCTGTGTATGCGCACCTCAAGAGCGGAGGCGGAATGAGGAAAGATATTCAGTGTGTCTTCATACCGCAATCTCTGTGTAAAAGTCGACGTCAAGCTCAGATAAATGGGGTGGGTTGCATCAGGAAGGTCATCTCGTATATGATCTTTGCCAAAGCAATGAGGAACACGATGATGTGGAGGAAAAATCCGAAAGAACGTTCTTGTTTACAATACTGCATCATAAGTGAAGGTAACATTTCATGTTAGTCTGAAGGTAAATGTCATGCAGAAATCGCAAACAAAATACACCATATCAAACGTTTTCCACATCACTTCTCTTCACCAGCGTTTTATGTTTATAACGGGCAGAGTTAATGTGCGCCAGCGCTGCCGTCTGACATTGCCGGTTCAATTCTGACCCGCTGCACTTCATACTTCAACTTTCAAATTAGAAAATGATCAATCTCTGGATAACACCTCAGAATACTTTTCCTATGATTTTGAAAGTTTAATTTAAAAAAAAAAAGAAAAGAAATTTTATTTATTTATTTTTTTAAAGATGAATTGAGGGACTGTAAGGTCATACTGAGACATGTTTGAAATGAGCTTCTCTGGGGAAATAAGACTAAATGTTGCTGTTTTGTCTTATGGAGTCTTTCATCAATACTTATACCTCTCTCTGGGCCACAAAAACAGTGTTTCTGTGTGTGTCTCTATCTGTGTTACTGTTTTTGTGTGTGAGACAGTATGACAGAAGCTTCTAAGGCAGCACATGAACTTCGGAAAACTGTTATTGAGAGAAAGACTAATTTTGTGACGTTATTATATTCTACTGATACCGTGAATTGTTTGGAGTTATTAGAAGACAGAAACACCAACAAAAACAACAGAAAATCTGTCCTGGGGTGGAAAAATTTTTCTCATGTAATCAATAATATAACATGAGCAGAAAAAAGGAGGTAAATGTGTGCTAAAATAGTATTTCAGCAGACCCATTCATTAAACATGCCTGCGGTAATACCTTTTTAGGGTACTGGGCTGGCTGGGCTCAATGCCAGCTTTCACTGGGAAAGAACTGGGGAGCATCCTGAGCAGGTCACCAATAAGTAGGAGACAGGAGACAAACATGCATGCTCATACCTGCATCCATGTTTTTGGGCTGTAGGAGAAAGCTGTGATGGTACCAGACAGGAGTCTTCCAGAAAGAATGCAAATTTCAAAGATAATGGTCACATCTGAGGAGCGATTTTGGTATGAGGTGACAATGTTAACTAAGTTCAATCTTGAATCAATCAAAAATGCAAGTATGCATGCAGCGCGCCAAGTAAATGTTTCACGCGTCAGCTTACATGTCACATTCTGCCTGATGTGCTGTCACCACCAACAATATCTTATCACATGTAACAGGAACTGAAACATCTGCTGAGAATTCTCCCAAAGGAAGAACAGAGTAATAAAAGTGCTTTTATGTTGTCCATGTTTAGTTAAAGGCTCCAACGGACAAGTTTTATTGCACATCACTTTAAACCTGTACTTGCTGCAGATGCTGATGTTCTGAAGCTCTTCAGTCTGTTAACTGACAGAGGTACATCCAAATGTCTGTGTGTGTCCAAAGACGCTTTTCACAAGTCTCCATGAGCCAGGTACGAATGTAATAACAGTCACTTGGAGGTTAGAAATCAGTGTCATCTTTTGTCGTTTGCTTTGGATCTCCTAATAATCTGGGATAGATTTCCCAGGAGACCTTTTGCAATGTATTTAATCTGAATCGGTTGAATTTTATTTAAGAAAAGGGGCCCTCTCCTCTCCTCTCCTCTCTCCTCTCCTCTCCTCTCCTCCTCTCTCCTGTCCTCTCCCCTCTCCTCTCCTCTCCTCCTCTCTCCTGTCCTCCTCTCTCCTCTCCTCTCTTCTCTTCCTCTCTCCTCTCCCCTCCCCTCTCCTCTCTTCTCTTCCTCTCTCCTCTCCTCTCCTCAGTTATATTACCAGCCGGAGGCAGTCTGTCATTCACAGGAAACAGAGGACTTTTGCTAAATGATGAAACTGTGTTGGAAGCAACACAACAGGCTACACACACACACACAGTGTTCCTGCAAGTATTTACAGGTACACTAAGAGGACATATATGCAACAAAGCATAACTGCGTTGACATTAAGGGAAGCACAGTCACACATCATCAGTTTGGCTTTTCCGCTTCAGCTTTTAACATGTTGATAAACCAGTGGCTACTAAATAGGAAAGAAGATTAACTAAATTACCACCTAATCTCAATAGCTGTTGCATGTTGGTGCCAAACATGCACACAATTTAGGTTTTCAATCTCAGAATCGCAGGTTTTAGTTTTTAGACCAGCGTCAGTTAACATTTCAGACTAGCATCTAGTCAAATGAGTCATTAGCCCAGGCATCGTCTCAGAAGCATCATGGACATGCTTATGTTTTGGCTCATCAGGCCAGTGTCCATCCCAGGTAATAGATGTTGAAATTGCTATTTGAATTTGATGCATGAGTAGTCCCCTTTTCATTGCTGTCATCAACTATTCATTTACTGGCACTGGGTTATCGCTGTCTAGATCAGAAGATTGGTTTTGGAAGGGCTATAACTCCTAACTTCAAATTTATGGCAACTGCCAACAGCTTAAGTCTCAATTTAGTGTCTTTTTATTGTATCATAACAATACTCTTCGCTGCCAGAACAATGTGTCCTGGTACAAAATAGCCACATGGCACTTATGGAACATGGCAAACGCAAGGCTGGCAAGACCTCAAAATCTCCCAGATCGTGTCGTTATCCCACATTGACAGTGTGCTTCAGAACAAGTCCAGTCCACCAGGCTCCATCCCACAACCCTACTGAAATACTGAACCTGCTGGGTGCAAGTAATTGGTCATTATGTGTTGCCAAGTCTACTGAAGTTTTCTGATCCTTTATATTTATAGTTAAAACTGCTTAAAAAATGTGGTTGTTTTTGTCATGCATATTTTTTTAATAGATGATTAAACTGTGAGTGTAACTAGAATGACCCATGTAGAGGTTACACAAAACAAAGAGACCCATCTTCATACTGAAAAAGAAATAACACCACGGAGAGCTCAAACTGACACTGACTCAAACATATGAGCTCTATACTCACTTCTGCTTGTCTCTCCAGAGCTTCATGTTAAAAATCGATACAAGCTCCTACAGCCACCAAAAGGTGTGCAGGAGGGAGAAACTTCATAGAGATCACACATTGTGATTATCCTGCAGGGGCTTCGCTATATTGTTCACCTCCCACAGGGTAAGTGACACATCCCCATGTGTGGATGCCTCTGTGTTTGTGTTCCTCCATGACACCAATAAAAAAAAAAAAATCTCAATTTCTCTTTCATCATTACTTTCTTCAGTATCTCATTTTCCTCGTGATGTCCGCTGTAGATCTGCTTTCATTGTTGCCATTGTATGTGACATTTGTAAGGGACATGCAAGGTGTTGATTAAGATTAAGATTAAAGGTATAATATGGAGAATATGAAGAAAGAGCAAAATGTCGACATCTAGTGGCTCAAGAAAAAAAAGCACTTCCAGCAGTCGGGTTAGGTTTAGATGTTTGTTGCTGAGTGTGTGAAGCGTTGAGCCTGCACCATGTCCAGTGACAAATTTCATATCTTGGATCAGTGTGATATAACGAAAACAAGTATTGCAGAAGAGTTGGACCGACAGATAATGTTAGCTAAGTTTGCAAGCTAGTTCAGATCAAGGAGAAAAGTCGTCATTTCCGTGTGTCTTGATGCCATTGGAATCATTTATCTGAGTCCACTGAGTGTAGACATTATCAATACCTATTCTAGTTTTAAAAATTCTCTGGTCACTCTGCGGCTGTGATGGAAAACAAAATCACCACCGGGGCTCTGAAGCACCTGCAGGACTAGCAGATGCCGCCATTTTACCCAGTGCCAGCCTCGCTGTGCTGAGCATAAGAACCTGAAATGGCGGACCGCTATTAGTAAACACGATGTCATTGTTGTGTCCGTCAAAATTTCTTAAATTATTTAATTCAGACTAAATATATATATTTTTAAGGAAATGCTATACTTTCATTCTGCACCCCTCTAAAAGCCTTGTGGATGTAATATTGTTGGACATGTTGTACTCATGTCATTCTTCTTCTTTCTTCATCTGCTTCGAAGAAACATTAAGTGTTTTGTCAAAGTTTCAGCCTGGATGTGGGTAAGAACTGTCTCTCTTTGTCAAATATCACCAGACTACATCATGTGCTTTATCATCACACTGAAAAAAAAATCAGTATTTCAGATTTCCACCAAAGGTTGTTGCAACTTTATATCATCACTAACAAAAACTTTATGAAACATTCATGAAATGTTTTTGTTGTTGTTGTTGTTGTTTTTAGTTGTTAATGTTGTCAGTGGATTAATTGGCCAGCAACAGCTGTTTATCAGTGAGACAGTATTTAATTCTGTGGACTTACAATGTTGACAGTCCCCAGTGAAACATGCAGGCCAAAGCTCTATTCTTTTATTCACTTTATATTTCCATTCATTGAAAAGACCTGCTATCATTTATATTTGGGGTGACGTTCAATTTCAAAGTCCACTCTCAAGTTGCAGTACATTTTGAATTCATTAAAAGAAAGACACCATTGGCTTGGATGTTTAACATTACAGTATATTCATTTCCTGTTCCAGAAACTACAGCCTCAGCTTATTGAACATTATAGTTAATAATTTATAAGACTGCCCTGTCTCTTATTCTTTAGATGGGAGACTTATAGCAGGTGGTGGGAGGTGGGATGGTTTCTCAGTTACCATTTCAGTTGCGATCTCAGAGCGGCAGAACTTACTGACTGAAGACTTCTTTTCTTTTGATGCTCTAAAGCTATATACCTTGCTCTTACAATAAATAAATTCAAATAGTACAACAGCTGAATTTCATCTTCTGTCTTGCTGTTTATAATGCTCTAGGTTTATTATTATTTTCAATATCCTCTTGGTGCATGTAGAACTGGATACTGGTGTCAGTGGGTGGATACAGATGTTACATAAAATAATACAACACAAAACTCACACATTCACTTTCATTGAATTTATTCCTCTCCGACTGCCCCAGGGTTTCAGAATTTATTTATTTTTTTAAAGAAAGGTTAAATCAGGCTGTATGGGAGGACTGGTAAAGAACACATTCAATCTCACTCGCACATACTGCAAGGTTAAATTGTGTATACATATATATACATATACACATAGATATACACACACACATATATATACATACATACATATATATGTATATACACACACACACACACACACACACACACACATACATATTAT
>JBAMYA010045070.1:0-11980 GCA_037176975.1 Arrhamphus sclerolepis
TCTATCTATCTATCTATCTATCTATCTATCTATCTATCTATCTATCTATCTATCTATCTATCTATCTATCTATCATATGTGAAACTCATTTTGACTTTGATGGCTGCGACACAACTCTAAAAGGTCAGAACAAGGAGATGTTTCTCCCCTCTTCTTTTGTCTCAAAACATCCAGGAAGTGAAAGAGACCTGCTCTGGAGCTTTAAAAGAGGAATGTTGTCTCATTCTGGTCTTATGCTGGATTCTAGCCTCACATCACCATGAAAGGACTAAACATAATCATAGCAGAACCCAACATCACCATAGTAGAACCCAACATCCAGGACCCAACATCATCATGGTAGGACCAAACATCACCATGGTAGGATCAACATCACCATGGTAGGACCAAACATCACCATGGTGGGACCAAACATCACCATGGTAGGACCAAACATCACCATGGCAGGATCCAACATCATCATGGTAGGACCAAACATCACCATGGCAGGTTCCAACATCACTATGGTAGGACCAAACATCACCATGGTAGGACCAAACATCACCATGGTAGGACCAAATATGGTAGGACCAAAGATCACCATGGTGGGACCAAACATCACCATGGTAGGACCAAATATCACCATGGCAGGATCCAACATCACCATGGTGGGACCCAACATCACCATGGCAGGACCTAACATCACCATGGTAGGACCCAACATCAGCATGGTAGGACCAAACATCACCATGGTAGGATCCAGCATCACCATGGTAGGACCCAACATCAGCATGGTAGGACTCAACATCACCATGGTGGGACGCAACATCACCATGGTAGGACCCAGCATTTAGCTTACTTGTGTCCACATCATTTAGTCTAACAGTACAGCACTGCTTCTGCTGTTTTTTTTTTGTTTTGTTTTATTCCCTTTTGCTCCTCTGCTCTCCAGGTCCAGATCTCACCCAGGCAGCCAGTCTCCTTCCTTGTACCGACTTACTGGAACTCCTGCTGTGTTAAGCCAAAAGTGTCTGCTGTGAAAAAGGGATCCAATATTTTCCACTAAAACACACATGAATCAGATTATACAGTATTTATAGATGAGAAGAACTGAGAAACAGAGAACACACACTGTCCTTTGAAAATATATAATGCTATATAACTTTGGGTATTCCATGCAATTATTACATTACAGCAGTGGGGAAATGACATAAAATGAAATATGGGGTGATACAAAACCATTATTGATGGTCTTACCCTGAGGTTATAGTAAATGTTTTATCCAAAGGGGTTCACATGCACCTTGAGCTACTATCTTCTACTGCCCTTATTTGTCAAAAGTTCGAACGTGTCTGAGAACACTGTCAGCATAGATAGAACGGCTTCCCAGACATGACGAATGATGTATTTCTTTCATATTTTAAGCAGGATTACCATTTAATATCCATCTTAATAACAAAACGAGGACATTGGAGGATTCTTTAACTTCTGCTCTGGGGAGCGTTTTCTTACTCTTAACACATGAGTTGTATATCTGAATATATGTGACTGTGGTGGCTGAGATTTGAAGCAGAGATTTAAAAAAATTCTGAACCCAAATAAGCCCAAGATGCAGTTTGAGATGCCCCTAAATCCCCTATTGTCCAATGGGAATAATACTTTTGATCTGATTTAATTTACCTCACAACCTTAGCTATTAAAAAAAGAAAAGAAAAGAAGATTTCAACTCAAAGAATCTTTGTATCCCATTAAATATAAGGCAACTTATTAAAGATTAAATTTTAGATAGAAGTGGAACTGGAATGCTTGGTTTCACTTCCCCTGGTGAGACATCATCTTTGATAATCATTTAAATCATTTTTCAAGTGGAAAAAAATGTTTTTTATGGTTCCACCTTCTGAAATTTGGTAATTTCTGCTATTTTTATCACAACTTTTCTTTTAGCTGCAGGCTTGGAAAAAAAAAACAACTTTGTGAAGCACTCTATTTGGGCTCAGATGTAATTTTCTGGACTTCTGAATCAATCAACTGAGACCCAAAATTGTTGAGCTCCACTTCCATCAATGACACCATTAAATGCATATTTTATGATATAAATGGAGCAGAGAGAAACTCTAAGGGGGTCATTTCCATTTCTGAATTTGTGAAGAAAACCTACTACCCCCTCAATAACTAGAATATTTTGTGAAAAAACATCCATGATGTTCCCATAATAGAAGCTGACCATAATAACCAGCCACTAATCATATTTAACTATCAGTTTCACTGGTCTAATCCTAAAATAAAATGAATGACAGAATTAGAATAAAGAAAATATCAACGGCCTGGAAAAGGGATGTCTACCTGCAGCTGTGCTTGTGAATATGTCCAATTCATTGTTTGCTCAAAGCCCAATGAACTTGATAAGGTTGGAGTTTCAGATTTTTACACTGGGTTGTGTTTGTGCATGTACAAGAAGTGAAGTTATTGGCAAACACAACGCTGAATTAATGCAGCAAAGACATAAATGAACAGAATACTGTAAGTAAGAGGTAATCGTCGATCTGCTAAATGAACCCAAGTGAAGCAATAATAATGCAGAAGTGAAGACTCTTTCTTGATAGGATACTTTCCCTCTGATGGGGAGGAGGAGGGTAACACACACGTGATTAATTTTGGTCCGCGTTGCCAGGTTTTAGCTTCATAAAGTTAACCACACTTAATATAAGCACCGCCGGAAGTTGTTTTTGTAGACTTGAAAATAAAAGCCAGGGCTCTGAAGTTTTAAAAGGTGCTGGCTAGTTTGATATAGCTACGAATAAAGATTATTTCAGGAAACAGAAGAAGAAGATGCGTTTCAGTAGCTGGAGCATAAAGGTTTGTGCAGTTTCAAATAAATTCAATTCAGGTTTAATTCTGAGCTACAGCAAGCTTGAGATTAGCCAATTGTGTGTTTTGAATTTAGAACTATGAATGAACACATTTTATTTGCAAATTATAAAATGAACCTTTCCATCAAACTCACACATGCTTCATACAAACATCCACTGATTAAAAAGGCAAACAATACTGTCTGTAGCTTATAAATGAATGTGAATTAGATAATACAAAAATGTTTAAAACAGTAAAATTAGCTATTCTAAAATTATGCTGTCTCTAATTACTTTCATAAGTGAATAATGAAAATATGAATAAACATAAGTGAGTTTAAAATAGATATATAACTAAATGAATACATAAAAGTACAAATAACTGTAGTTGGAGTTAAAACACAAGTATAAAATAAATAATAAAAATCTAAAACATAGTTAAATCGTAGACTAAAAACCATAAAAGCTCAATTAAAAGCTGGAATAAAGACAGGGTTGCTTCTTAAATACACGTATTAGTTCCCATTTTTAGACTATTGTGTAAAAGGTGGCTTAAAATACTCACGTTAAAGACCCTACGCAAAATAATGTGCACATTGAAATCTATTCAAATCATTATACATGGTGAAAATGAAATCACAAACACAATTTTATACTTTTTTTTTAAAGAGCAGGATAAAAAAAATGATTTGAATGGATTTCTATGCGCACAAAAATGTGTTGAAGGTTCTTGAGCCTACTTGAGCACAAAATAATAATGTGTATAAATAAATGCTGCTGCTAATCTTTCACAAGTATCAGGCTGCAATAATCAAACCATTTACACAAAGTGTATAGAAAATAAAGCAATTGTTATGTGTTTTAGACAGCAAAATGGAGTTGTATTACAACAAAAACTTGGCACTTTAAGGGGTGTAAAATCATACACTTTTGTATGATAAGGACTGATGCTGGTTTAAAAAAGTAAAAAGAAAAGTTGAAAAAAAGTTTTTTTTTTTGTCTAAATAACATTTCTATACCTTAATTTTGTTACGTGCACTTTTTTGTGTGAAGGGACCTTAATGTAAGGTTTTTAAAGGTGCATCTTAAGGTTAAGGTAGCCCTATTTCACATGTTGTGAATGATTTATCTACTCAGTTCTTTTAACATAAAATAATATGGTATGCAACTCACCATTTTTATTTATTTTATGATTTTTGTGGTTCTAGTGGCCTTTATTATTATATATTGAGAGACATGAAGTTGGGGCAGACATCACAGGTTGGGACTCGAGCCTGTGTCTGCTACCATATGACGTAACCACTACAAGACTAAGATTTTAACTGCTATAAGAGGATTCTACAATAAGATGATTTTACCGCTACAAGAGGAGGATTTTGAGGTTGAAAGCGGACATTTAACTAGTGCAAACCGCCGTTCACTAGACTGACCTGATGTATTTTATTTTGAAGGAAATGACCGGATGTGGCTTTCACACTGCCGTCAGCTGCTTTGCCATCAGCTGCGGCTCTGGACGGTTTAAGGTAAGCTCGTTTAGTTTGGAACTGAGTCGGACACCTGGAGCGGGTCTACCGGCGGAAACGTAGCCGGCATACGAGACTCGTCTCCCGCAGAACCGTCTCATAAAGGCTCCGGTCAGAGCGCTCATACTTGGAATTATAAGGCATAAAAAGAAAGAAAGAAAGAAAGAAAGAAAACAATAAACGCGAAGTTCGGAGGACTTGGCTGTTTTTCAGAGTCTAAACGGCACCTTGAAGACTCGACACTCCGGTTGTCACAAAGTACAGAGGGGGGTGAAAAAAAGAAAGTACAGGTGTCTTTGGGATATTTAGCTGTTTTAATTAGAGCATAATGAGTCCCAGCTGGCCGTCGCAGCGCGCTGCGGTAGGTCAACCGCTGGAAGACTGAGGACAGGAGCGGTTCTGTGGAGTCTTTGGACATTTAGTTTTTCTTGGATTTTTTTAAGCTTTGAAATTCACCTTTCTCTGCCTATATTTTATTCCCACCTTGCTGTTTGTGATGTGGGCTGTTAATGACAGCTGATCCAGAGCGGCGCGGATCTGCGGATGCTTCTCCGCTGCTCTCCTCCTCCATCCAGGGAATTTCTTTTCCTATTTCAGCTGGACAGAGAATAATCAAACAGACATAGCCTATGTCTGTGTTTTATGTTTGATTTTATTTTTGGTTGATTTACATGAATGTAGCACTGTTTGGAGGAAGCAGCGCACGTCACCCCTCCACTGATGTCCGCTCATTTATCCAGTTTTGGGGGGCATTTATCGGACTTGGAGTTACCCATTTCGGACCAGGATAACTGCAACTTTCTTCTCCTAGATTTGGGTGACAACCGCGTTGAAGACTAGACTGTAAGCTTACTGGAAGACCTCCACGCGCACCCGTGACCGCCTCACGTGCATTTCCACATCCCGACCATTGCGCATCGTCCAACTTGAGGCCCCGCGAGGAGCCGCAGCATCTCCAGCATCATCTGCTGACCACCGGAGCAACTGGGATTTAATATCCACCAGCTGGGATTTAAGCATGTCAGGTGAACAGCGGCTCAGGTGGACTCTCCTCACCTGTGTGGCGGTGCTTTCATGTGGTGAGTGACCAGCCCGACTCTCTCCAACTTCCACCTCCACCCTCTGGGGGGTTTAATCTAACTGCAGCTGCAGAGGTAGCTGTGATGTGATGTGATTGGCCATTCCAAGGAAGTCTTGATGCAATAAAACGAATAATGTTGTTGTTGTTTGAGGGCCTGTTTAGAATATTTTGATTTTTGGAGGAAATCCAGCTGGGATGGGTTCAGTTCAGACCTAGTGATCCTCATAATTCTGGCTCTCAGGGGTCACAGAGCATCAACATAACTCTGGTTTCCTCTCTGCTTTGGCTCGAAGTCCTGTCTTTTAAGAGCGAGGTTTGTTCCAGCAGATGCAGTGAAACATTCTACATTTACTGACACAAGCACAGCAGAGTCTGAAATCCAACATAAATGTTCTGTGTCACTGCTCTGGACCCTGTTTGGTCTGAAAACACTACGCCCTCCCCACCTCCTTTCTTTTATTGATGCAGCAACACAGCACTGTTTACAGCGCTGAACAGAAAGTGTCATTGCACTGCATGGATTAAGAGCGCTGCTGTGAGGCGTACTGAGTGTTTTCAGCCACATGTAAGAGGGGCTCATTTGCAGACACAGAAATGGATGCTTCTAAGTTTGCTGCATGGGGTTAACGGAGCAATTTCTTCACTATTTACTGCACGACAACCCCCATCCATCCAAAACTATCAGGCATTTTTGATAATGATACCCTCTCTCCTTCTTGTTTCCTTCCTGAAGTAAGATTCATTATCACACAAAAGAAATGCCCGTCTGTGCATTAAAGCGTGCACACCCCCTATGGCTGCTGCAGCGCTCTCCCACTCAAATCCCACAATATGCCTGTGCTCTGCCGGGGAGATTCACCTTCCTGGACATGACAGAGCCACCGTCTGTGAGGTGTTTTCCTCACTCATTCACAGAAACATCTCTTCATACATTTGCTCCATAAGTATTTCCTAAGAGCACCTCCAGAGACTTGCAATGTTTTCATGGTCTTTCATGCTATAAAGAGACTTTTCTTATTCATCATTCATCATGAATTTGAGCTCCTGTCGGATGTAAAAGGATCATGGATCAGACTTTATTATCAGTTGGTTCCACATCAGCATCAGGCTTTATCTTAAAGCAGCACAGAGGAACTTTTTTCAGTGTTTAGCTCAGAGGCTGCTTTTATAGTGGTCTTGTTTTCTCTGATGTCATTACTTCCACAAGACTCTTGAGCCCTGGTTTAAACTACACAGGCTTTAGGCCGAAAGACCATTAAAGGATCCACAGCTGCAGGAAACCGCTGTTGCTTTAACAACATAATATGGTTTTTGACAAAAGCGTGCATGCAGAGGAAACAACAAAAACAGTCCATATTGTTGTAACTATACTTGTATAAAATATAACATTCAAGCAGTATTTACAGGGTTGTAACAAGTGATCATAATCATGGCAGTTGTTGGACTTATTAGCCTATCTTTTTTTTTATTTTTTTTTTTTATGTACCATTCCTGTGGATTAGTAGGGACCTGCTAAGAATACTAACAGGTCCAGAAGGCGTCATCATCCATTATTCTCACTGATTATCACATTCAGAACTGGAACAGAGCCGACCAACTAAATCAGGGATGTTAAATCCACATCATCACCATGGCTACCATTAAAGACCCGGTTATTTTTAACTTTCTCAACCAGCTCTTTTCTGAGATGTCCCACTAGTTCCTGGACACAGTTGTAAGAAAAATAAAAAAAATTGTAATAAAATCGCAAATTTCTTTAATCATAAATTGAGGCTTTTGTACTAAAATTGCAAAGTTTTGATGTATAATCACAAATGCTTTTTTTGTAAAAAGTGAATTTTGCTGTAAAATGGCAAATTTCACAATTTCACATCTTTTCTTTGTAAACATGTGAATTCTTGTCAAAATCTGCAATTTTACACGTCATGACTATAAATTTGAATTTTGTACTAAAATGACTTTTTTTGTATTTGTAAATGGGTACTGTACAAATAAATTCAATTGATATAAGATTATAATTCATTAAATTGCAAAATTTGTCTAATTTTTTAATGTTTTGTGCTAAAACCACAATTTCTCTTTAAATAAAAACTTCACGAGTTTTGACCAAAAATGATTAACTTTTTTGTAAAATCTTTTTCAATTGTTTACTAAATCCTGACTCTCTGACATAAACCAGCTGCTCTCCACCTCAGTTATTCCACTTTTTGATGTCAGAATTGAATCAAATGTTTCCTCAGAAATGTTCTAGTTGTCTTTAAATGCTCTCATGGACCAGATAAGATAAAGTGTTGGGCTGGATTTGGACCGCGGGCCTTGAGTTTGACACCAGCGCTTTCCTAAATCAGCATCACCTGCCTTAATTAATGTCAGAAAGTGAAGCAGAAGCAGTATTTCATATCTATTAGCTCTATAGGCAGGTATGTGTTGTGTACATTGATCCTGCTTGGGTTCATCACCTCGCCTGGATCAAAGCCAGTCACTAGTGTGGCTAGCTGGAGTAAATGGATCCAGTGGATTACGTTTGACTGTTACATCGAGCTAGGTGTGGCAGATGGAGTGATTAAGCACTGCTGATTGCTCCGGCCTGTGTCTGCAGTGGTAACGTGGCCCGTGGAGCCCAGTCACGGCATGGATGCAGCTGGCAGCCTTCCCAGCTCCAGCCATCTCTGAGAGCAGACTCTGGACACACTAGCTCTCATGTTCCATCCTAATTGGTTTACATGCGGTGAAATGAAGCCTTTTTTGCTCCGTTTTTGCGTGTTGAAGAGGTTTTTCTGTTTTTCCTTCCTTTTGTTTGGAAAATGTAACCCTGTGAGGAGTAAAACCTGGATGCATCAACGCTTCCTGACTGCAAATGAGTCAACAATACTGTTTAGTTATGCTCTCTTTACCCTGCTGATGTCAAAGATGGTGAATCACTGGTGGTGGTGGTGCACCACCTGCCACTGTTTGTTTGTTTGCATACATGAAGCATACTGAATCATTATCATTAACCCTTAAATCACACATGTCAAACCCAAGACCCAAATCTGGTCCATCCCTTCATCTTATCTGGTCCGTGAGAGCGTTTAAAAAAACGATCAAAAACTAGTAACTAGAACATTTCTGAGGAAATGTTTGATTTATTCTGACATCCAAAAGTGGAATAACTGAGGTGGAGAGCAGCTGGTTGATGTGAAAAAGTCAGGATTTAGTAAACATTTGGAAAAGGTTGACGACAAAAAGTTGATAGTTTTTGTTAAGTCTTTTTTTTATATTAAAAAAAGTTGTGATGCGAGGACAAGTTAAAATTACACAAAATTACAATTTTGACTGCTGCAAAAAGTAAATGTTTTCCAACAGAAAAAATATAAGTTCAAAACTAAATTTGTGATTGTATGAATCAAAAGTTTTGATTGTTAAAAAAATGCCCGTCTTATCTTAAAAATTTGCGATTTTACAAGAAAAAAAGATTAGAACAAAAGTCTCCATTTTATGATAAAAGTTGCAGTTGTTGTAAAATTTGAGATTTTATTACAAAAATTAACTTTTTTTTATGGAGAAAGACGTGACATTGAAAAATTTGACATTTTACAACAATTTTCACTTCTTAAGATAAAAGTAAAAAAAAAAGAAGCAAAATTATTTCGGCTATCCGAGAAACAGTTGTGATTTTAGTAGAAAAGCCTCAAATTTAGGATAAAAGAAGCAAATTTTGTGAAAAATGAGATTCCATGACAAAAATCCACTTTTTCTTATATTTATGACTGCGTCCAGGAAGTAACGGGACATCTGATAACATATCTGGTCGAGAAAATAACTGGCCCTTTAATGGTAACCATGGAGATGGTGTGGCCCAGGATGAAATGGTTTGACACCTCTGATGTCGATGCCGCTTCCAAAAAGTTACGTTATGTTTACCCTCTGACACAAAAATGTACTTGTATCAAAAACAAGCTTAAAAATAACGTTTCGAGAGAATTTTCTTCCATTATTTACACTAACATCAGCTCTAATCATATGTATCAAATAGGCGTATTGATGAGCTTTTACAAATTTAACCCTTAAAATACCAAGTTTCTGCTAAGATGCAACTCCATTTTATGAAAACCCCAATAATCGATATATTTTCAGTATACTTCATGCAAACTGGGTTATTTATGGTTTGTTTATTGCAGCCTGTGAGAGATTAGCAGCAACGTTTATGTATAAGCATTATTTTTTTCTAAAATAGCTACATAAAAAAGCTACATATTTTTACTTACTTTTTCAAACCAGTATCAGTCCTGATCGTATCAAAAATTTATTAATTTTCATGATAAAAATTACATCACACACAGACAAAACACAAACTTTAAGCTTCAGGCCTCGAATGACGCAGAGAATTTCCAGGATGCAGGTTTTTTATATATGTATGTACTTATATGTTGTGTTTTTATTTTTATATATATATATATATATATATATATATATATATTAAAATTAGTGCAGGGTCAAAAGTAGTGATTTGAATGGATTCCTATGCCAGAAATGTGTTGAAGGGTCTTTAATGTGAGTATTTCAGTTCATGTTGTTTACAAAAGGCTAAAAAATATTGAGGACACTCATGCATGTACCATCAATCATATGCACAGAAAAGAATTAAAATATGCTATAAATTGAAAGCCAAAAACACAAAAATGTGCTTGAGTATGTCACAGGGCTAGAGGGAGTTTTTGCTATTTTGTTTTTCAGTGATAGATGGAAACAATATTTGTTATTGGACCTAAAAATAACATACTTTCTTTTACTTGCAGCCTTGTCCTGTAATTGCACTCACATTTTCTAGGTGGGCCTGTCATTCAGTTATAATTGATTTTTCTTTAAGAGTATGAAAAAACATTTTCTAGGAGGTATTTCTTTCTGATTGCAGAAAAAAAAGTGGCCCTTGGAGACACTTTGAGGCCCAACTTTGTTGGATTCAGTTGTTGCTTTGAGCTGCTGTTTTGCTCCAAGGTCTCTCTTTGGAGGCACGGCGTCTCTGCAGTGGCTGATGGGTAGTGAATCCTAAGGATGTCGTCTTTTATCGGTCGTGAAAGGAACCTTTTGTGGAGCATCGGTTGCTAAAGATGTAGCGTGATGGGGAAGGCCTCTATAATCCGCTGTAGGGTTTTTTTTCCCCCCTTTTTTTTTAAACGATGCATTATGAATATGTTTGAAATCCTGAAAGCGTGCATGTTTTTTTTTCTTTCTTTTTCTAGCTGGGGGTGAATGCCTCACTAGAAATCTGTTTAATGTGAATGTGTCACCGTTTGGTTTTAAGTCTGCTGTATAGCCCTGGTTCTTAGATTTCATGAATGTAAAACACATTATTAGTTTAAGAGATGGTCTTATTCCGGTACAAATTGTTATTTATTTATTTATTTAGTTAGTTTTTACTTCAAGGAGCCCAGCTTTATAGCGTAATGGAGTGGTATCAAACTACTTCATCCTGGGTGACATCATCACCATGGTTACCATTAAATGGCCAGTTATTCTTTATTTTCTTAACCAGATTGTCAGTTTTCCTGGTAGTTCCTGGATTCAAATTTTTTTTTAGAGTTTTGTCATAAAATCTCAAATTTTTTAAATTTTAAAACTTTATTCATAAAATTGAGATTTTTTTTTTTTACTAAAATCACATTTTTTTTCTTGTATAATTGCAAATAATAATGATAATAATAATAATAATAAAACCCAGACCTTTTTTAGGTAAAAAAAAAAAGTTTTTTTTTTTTTTTTCGTAGAATCTCAAATTTCACAAAAATCATGATCCTTAATCATAAATTTTAGACTTTTGTACTTTTTTCTTGTTAAAAAAAACAAAAAACAACAAGACTTCGTATACAGTCACAAATGTCCAAAATATCGACACAAATATCAACTTTTTGCAACATTTCTGCATAAAATTCCAACTGTTGTCATAATAGAAAATTTTGTATAAATTCAACTTTACACCTCCGAAAAATTTAAATAAAAAAAATTAATTTTACAAATCATGAGTTTTGCCAGAAATTAGAATTTTTGTCATAAAATGTTTCATTTGCCACAAATTTCTCCCAAAATCACAAACTTTCTGATAACATTTATATTTCATTGTCAGGTCATGAAGTGTAAATGAAAATTAGTTGTAAAATCAAAAATTTTGCCTTTTTTCAAAATGACTTTTTTGTTGTACAATCACAAATGTCACAATTATTTTTATTGTATTTATTGTTGGAAACAACTATATAATATCAACTGCAAATTTAGTATAATTTAAATGTTCTCTCCTAAAATCATGTAGTTTTAAATTAAAAAAATCACAAGTATTGAGAAAAATTGATCAACTTTTAGTTGTAAAATCTTTTTGAAACATTTACTAAATCCAGACTTTCTGACATAAACCAGCTGCTCTCCACCTCAGTTAATCCTCTTTTTGATGTCAGAACTGAATCAAAAGTGTCGTGAAGTGGAAGTTGATTATTTAAAATTTCACTCTTGGTTGGGACCCCCCCCCCCGCGCCCCCCTCCACCACATGTCCTAAAATCCCCTCTTTGAGGTTTGG
>JBAMYA010045071.1:0-11980 GCA_037176975.1 Arrhamphus sclerolepis
CTGAACAGTGAATGATGTGTAAATTACCAAAACCACTCTAGATCCTATTTTGAATACACTCTTAATTAGTTCTTTATATATATATGTGTGTGTGTGTGTATAATTGACATATTTAGTCATTTTATACTGTCCTGTGAGCTGGTACAGTCAGTGAATTTCCCTGATGTAGGATCAATAAAGTTTGATCTTGTTTTGAACTTGACCCACAAGTGTAATGCTACAGCTAGAACTAGCTTTTTATCAATGATCACCAGTTATTCATATTCTCAAGTGTGATTTACAGATTTTATAGCAACATTATTAAAAAATCATCACAATTTGCAGACTACTGACAACACTGTTTTGGGGTTATGAAAATTTGGTAAAGGAATATGAAAAAATGGAACAATCAAACGGTTTCTTTAGCTTCAAATATTTGAGTCAGTTTGCTGAAATGTGTGTTTATGTATCTGTTTATCTAGATAACTAGCCATTAATTGACCAGCTGCTGATTGGCCAGAGTTGAGCTAGATTTTATTTTATTGAACATAGTCATGCTTTTATTTTGAAATGATCAATTTTCAGATTTCACAGCAAAAAAATCCTCACGATTGGAAACTATTTACAACACTATGTTTTGAGGTTATGAACAGTTTAGTTCATAACAGTTTAACCTCTTTGGCTTCAAATATTTGAGAAAATGTACTTAAGTTTGTATTTATCAAATAATTTCTTTAGCAAAAGATTTACTATTTTTTATACATCTTCAAAATTTATTAGAAATAATAATACAAGTATCTCTGATGTGTTTAACATCAGATAAATCCCTAAATGTTCTTTTTTTTACAACTTGAAATAATGATCTATATAATTTGTTTTATAGAACATACTTGTGCTTTCATTTTGAAAGAGTGACCCCAAACCTTTTTAACCCGGTTGTTATAAAAAGACCCGCCCCGAAGCAATTGTTCCCACCAATCATCAGACGAGAGTTATAACTCTGGCCAATCAGCGCTCGGTAAATGTTTTTCTTAAAGCCTTCAATCCAGCGGCGGAAGTCGTGGTGCAGTTGTGTTTCTGTTCGACGTTTTTGTTAGTTTCAAGCTGCTTACACTTCAACAATGCCGTACGCTAACCAGCCAACGGTAAAGATCACAGAACTGACGGACGAAAATGTGAAGTTTGTCATTGAGAACACGGATTTGGCGTAAGTATCTGCTCATGTTTTTCACGTTCAAACCAGTATGAGAGGAAAAAGCAGCCGTGGAGGTGCTCAGCTCTAAAACATCACTGTTATGACAGTTTACACACAAATACTGTGTTTACTATGGTAGATGTGGGCTCTGAGGCAAATACATATGAGTGTACGACACAAACTACTTAAACCTGTTGTTTTCAGGTCACAAATGTGTGTAAATGCTCTTTTCTCAGCTAGAAATGATGATTTTTGTTATTTCCACGGTGGATGTCCACAAGTTGGCCACAAAGATGGACTTTGTGTCATTTCTGTGTGTGCTAGAACATCATTTTTCTGCAAATGAAGCTTAGATCATTGCAGATATTACATCAGGATTTCTTGAAGGCATCAATTGCTAAGTACATCCACATTCCAGATGTGTCCAGAGCATGATGCATCATCTTCAGATGAAGAACCTCAACCCACATGCTCCTCATCACTATGAGACCAGAACCAGGGAAGCTTTATATGCCACAAAAATGACTTTACTGTGCCGTTTACCATTTCAAGGACACGGCCTCAACATTTTACCAGCTCATCATACCAGAGGCTTCTTCAGAGCTGCTGAAACACAGGCTGCTACCAGAGATCCTTCCTAAAAACAGCAATAAACATCTACAGTCGGTCTTTGAAGAGACTTGAATCATAACATCTAATGCAGCGATAAATCCCCCCAACACACATACATTCATGTTAAAAAAAAAAAAAAAATCCAAAACATAGCCTCACTAAAAGAAGGATTTTAATTGTTAATTCTTTGTTGTAGTTTTACATAAATAAAATCCTTGTTTCTCATTTTCAGTGTTGCCAATTCTCTCCGTCGTGTCTTCATGTCAGAAGTTCCAACAATAGGCAAGTCATGTTTCATCCACCGATCCAAGAAAATTATTTAGACAAAGATTTTAACCCTGATAGTTTAATTAAAAGAAATTCAGCTCATGCTGAAATGATTTAACATAATTCATAATAATGCCAGTGTACAAAGGTCTGTAGTTTTGGTGTTGCATTAAACTAACAGAAGAAATACTACTAAGTATTGAGGAAGAGGATGCTGAGAGGCTGACCTGCTGCAGCAGCGTCACTGGGACTAAGCAGAGATTATTCTGCATTTACTCCCACAATCATCCACAAACTGTCTTGAACTTGCATCGCTTTGTTTTCAGCTATTGACTGGATCCAGATTGATGCCAATTCTTCGGTGCTGCACGATGAGTTCATCGCACACAGAGTTGGTTCGTATCTCTCTGCTGAAAATACACCTTTATGCTGTTGCTGGGCGACAAGAAGCTGGTGGTGGTGGTGGTGGTGGTGGTGATGATGATGATGATGATGATGATGTGTTTCCAGGTCTCATCCCCCTCACCAGTGACGACATCGTGGATAAAATGCAGTATTCAAGGGTGAGCGTGCTGCTGTGTTAGAAGTCAGGCAGGTCCAGAAAAACTTCATTTAGGCAGAATTTAACAGTGAAGACCAGAGGTGTCAAACTCTTATTTCATCACCATGGTTACCGTCAATGAGTCGGTAATTATTTACTTTCTCAACCAGCTATGTTGTCAGTTTTCCCGTTAGTTCCTGGACTCGCTGTAACAAAAGTAAATTTTTGCTATAGAATCTCACATTTCAAAAAATTGCCTGCTTTTATCATACAATTGAGGCCTTAGTACAAAAATGACACATTTCTCAAGTATAATCTCAAATAAAGATAAAAAGCAAAAAGAAAACTTTTTTTTTTAAAAAGGACGTTTTGTTTTCAAATGGTGAATTTCACAAATTACTTTTTTTTCTTTCTTTCTTTTTCTTTTCTTCCCCAAAATTGCAACTTTTATCCTAAAATTAACTTTTGTACAAAAGTCACTTTTTTTTCCTAAAATTACAAAAAAATGTTGATTTATTTATTTTATTTATTTATTTTTTTTAAAAGAAGCAGCATTGTATTTTAATGTAAAATTGCACATTTTCAGACTTTTCTTCTTTTTCCAACAACCAAGACACTTTTATTTTACAATCAGAAATGTCACAAAAGTGACTTTTTAACTTAAAATTGCATTATTATTATTATTTTTTTTTTTTATTTTTTTTTTATTTATTTTTTTTATTTTTTTATTTATTTATTTATTTATTTATTTATTTATTTTTAAGAAAATATCAACTTCTTTTTTTCACAACATTTTAATTACAACATCGGAAAATTGTAGGCCGGATGTGGCCCGTGGGCCTTGAGCTGTGTTTCAACATGAAATAAGCTACTGAACACCGTAAAGATATTTATTCATTGATCGTCCTTCTCTGCTCGTCCTGCAGGACTGCACGTGTGACGACTTCTGTCCAGAGTGCTCCGTGGAGCTGACCCTCGACGTTCGATGCACTGAAGATCAGACGCGTCACGTCACCTCACGCGACCTGCTGTCCAACAACCCCAGAGTCATCCCGGTGAGTCTTCTGTCCAGTTGCTGTTTCAAAACTCAGAGGCAGAGGCGAAACAAAACTCTGACAGTGGCGTTGCTGTGGCTTTCCAGGTGACTTCGAGGAGTCGAGACAACGACCCCAACGACTACGTGGAGCAAGATGGTGAGCTGAAAGCTGCAGGAGGCTGATTAGAGGATCATTTCAAGATTATTTCATTTTTAACTGGTTAAAACCATTTTTACATTCTGTTAATAACAGTAGCTTGTTTGGGTGAGTAGGCAGCTCACATGCAGAGACCGTAGTCCTCCTGCAGGACCTGTTCTGATTGGTTAAAGGTCATTTTTTTAAGATTTTGTGGCTCTAGTGGCCTTTTTTACTGAAGGCTGGGAGGAGAACGTGCAGCCTCTTCAGGAGGACGGCAGCTTCTGTCTGAGGCTGAGCTACCTGGCAGACCAGCGTCACCATTTCTGGTTGTAGCAGATGTCAGTGGATTGATAGAAATGATTTATGTCCCTCATTGCTGCATCTACCCCCTCTGTCATTCAGACATTTTGCTGGTGAAACTCCGTAAAGGTCAGGAGCTTCGGCTCAGAGCGTACGCAAAGAAAGGCTTCGGTAAGGAGCACGCCAAGTGGAACCCGACCGCGGGGGTGTCCTTCGAGTACGACCCGGACAACGCTCTGAGACATACGGTCTACCCGCGACCCGAGGAGTGGTACGTCTGCACGCCTCACCAGTGCGATCGTTAAGTCATCATCAGTGGAACTCCAAGGTTTCTTTGTTTTGTTTTTCCAAGGCCGAAGAGCGAATACTCAGAGATTGAAGAAGATGAGGTTCAGGCCCCCTACGACCCAAACGGAAAGCCAGAAAGGTAATTATCGTGAAATGACGGATGTATTTATTGGTGTAAATGCAGAAATCATAACGTGCTCTTTTAGAAACGGTGTTTACTGGTCAGCAGTCAAACATGGAAAGAATGGGCAGATTTTTGCTTTTGGTATTGAGAGTGTCAGTCAAACTGCACACTATATATGATTTTTACAGTCTTATTAGATTCATTCAAGTCACACTGCATGATGTGAAATCAGTAGATAATAAATTTCCAGCATGTTGCACTGTGATTGAACATGCATTGAATTGGGCTACGACAGAAATAAATCTGAGCGTATTGCAGGATCTAAACCACAAGTGCCAAACTCAGAGCCTGTGGGCCAAATCCGGACCAATATCTCATCTTATCTGGTCCGTGAGAGAGTTTAAAGACAATCATGAACTTCTAACTTGAACATTTCTGAAGAAAACTTTGATTCAGTTCTGACATCAGAAAGTGGAAAAGCTGAGGTGGAGAGCAGCTGGTTTATGTCAGAAAGTCAGGATTTACTAAACGTTTTATGAAGTAAATTATTCTACAATAAAAAGTTGGGCATTTTCGTCAAACATGACTTTTGTAAAAATGACCTTTTTTTATTTTAAACAAAAGTTCATGATTTTAGGACAAGGTTGAAACAGAAAATTTGTAATTTTATGTGAAAATGCTTTTCCAACGAAGTAATTAGAAATTTAAATTTAAAAGTTGTAATTTTGACATTTGTGATTCTTTGCTGAAAAATCTTTTTCTTTCAAAATTCACTATTTTACAGCAAAATTTGCTGTTTGTTTTACAAAAAAGTCAACTTTTGTTTTGTTTTTTTATTTGGTTTTACAAAAAACTAATTACATCAAAAGTCTCAGTTTTAAAATAAAGGTTGCAGTTTTTGTGAATTTTTCAGATTTTGTGACAAAACTCATCTTTTTTTCAGAAAAAAAGATGGAATTTACCGTCTTAAAACAAACATGGATTTTTTTGGTTTATTTTTACAAATATTCAATGAAATCTGCAATTGCCACAGTTTTTTGATAAAAATTGCTAATTTTTAAAACTTTGTTTGTAGTCAAAGTCTTTTTTTTTTTTGTTAAAGATTATGATTTTTGCAGATTTTAATTAAAAAATATGAGAAAATATTCTTTATCAGTTGAAAAAATAAAGAATAACTGGTCCTTTAATGGTAACCATGGTGATGGTGTGGCCTAGGATTAAATAGTTTGACACCTCTGGTTTAAACGCAGCGTCATTAGCAGGTTTCTACTGATGCGCTAATGCACCGATGACTCTTTTACGACGACTGACCATCTTTCGTCTAGAGATGGCCCAACTCGTACCGTATGAACCCGACATTTGAAAGCCTTTGAAATGTCTGAGATTTCTTTCCATCCAGGTTCTTTTACAACGTGGAGTCATGCGGTTCCCTTCGACCGGAGACCATTGTCATGTCCGCGTTGGCCGTCCTCAAGAAGAAACTCAGTGACCTGCAGACCCAGTTGAGCCACGAGATTCAGAGTGATGTTCTCACCATCAACTAACAACTGTCCACCAGTTTCTTTGCTCTTTCACCTGAAATGCTGTGTGTAGTGTCTCTCATCACTAAGATGCATTTTCCTCCACAAGTGTGAAATTATTTCAGCAGCTGCTGCATCAAAGTCTGGAACGTGTAACCCAAGATCATCGTTTCAGAGGGAGTTTGTCTGAAACTCATAGTAGTTTCTGCTGTTGTCATGGTAACGCTTACTGTCAGTGAAGAACCTTGTTTAATGTTCCTTTTTTAAATAAATGTTTTTTGAAGAAGAATGTAGTTTTTGTTTTTTTAATATTTGGCATGAAAATATGTGTTAATTATGGAGCGAACAGCAGAGTTTATGTTCTAAAGAAATATGGGCAACACTAGGACGTCAAATATGGTTTACATCTGATGTTTTTCTCAGGTTAGTGAGTGACATACACAAAGCAGTTTTTCCTTTTTAACCTGATTATGTGATTATAAACTTAAATCTGCTTTCAGGGGCTGACTGAAGATGGACTGAATAATCATTGGATCACTGACTTTTGTTTTAGCCTTCAAAATAAAGCTTGTGGTGAAATCCTGAAATCCTCAAATGTAATGTGCTTGGCTGGATTCACTTTGAAACGTTTCCTTTTAAAATTTAGGAGGAATGGAAATCTCATTCAAGGAGCCTAGGTATTAATATGGATTATCATTACATCCAGTCTCATTGGTAAATCCTAAAGGGACATTTCTTTACTCACAGAAGTGGGAACAGGATACTAATGAAGTTATATAAAGTTCTTTAAACATCTTCAGGGTGTAACAAGTACAAATCATGGTTTGTTCACATTAACTATCCTGATCCTCAACATACTTTAGTGACACAAATGACATTTCATCATTAAGATGTCTTCAGAAATGATCGTTATGTGATTGATTGATGAAAATTGAACTTGTTTTACCTTCTTGAAGGAGAGGAGACAGAAACTCTGATATGTTGAAATAAAACTGCTCCCGACCAGCTTGAGTTCAGAGAGCCAGTTACTATAGTAACAGTATCAGTGACCTCAGTTTCTGAAACCGGCTCAACTGAACCCCTGGCTCAGGGTTAATTAATCTCACTTTCTGAAATGGAAAACTCAGTTTCCCTGAGTTCAACATACTCTGAGTTTTATTATTATTCTTATCATTATTATTATTACTTCCTTTATTCCAATGTCATAGCAGTGTTAGAAACCAGGTCCAGTTTTTATTTTCTCACCTGTGAAGGCAGGTGTTTATTCATATTAATAATATTATTATTATTAGGTATTTATTTATTTATTTATTTATTTATTTATTTATTTAAGCATTTCTAAAATTTCCAGTTTATTCCAGTGTGTATCGTCCCAACGTTAGAAATCAGGTCCAGCTTTTATTTTGGTAACAGTGAAAACGGACGTGTTTTTTTCCCCCTTCATTTTAAAGTAAGAGGTTTATAATTTGAACCTTTCTTTGAAATATGTTCACCCTGGGAGGGACCCAGAGGTTAACTGTGTCATAGTTTTAATATTTGAACGCGGATGTTGAGAGATGTGGACGTGTTTGGATGCTGTCACACGGACAACGATGAGGTCAGCCGTTTTCTTCCCTGCTGAAGGTCACGCGGAACCTGGTGGAGGTTTTTTAGAAATGTATAGTTTCGCTTCAACTGTGACCTATCAGCTGTACTGTAAAGGTTATACATCATATATTCTGACATATCTGGGGAAGCTCTTTTATTCGGCATTAATATTCGTATTTATTTTTATAAGGGTGAGATACATTTACAGGTTTACTTTGAGCAGCATTGTTACCTGACCAGTCACTAACTTAATGGAAAGGGTTATAATGTGTTTTATGGGATTGAATTTATGTCATCTATAGCTCCGAAATATTTTTCTCCATTTTTACTTTTCACCTTTTTTCAATATTTGTATGTAATGAATCTGGTAAAACAATGATGAGGATGTGAAAGCATCTCATCTCTGGTCTTCATCCTGAATCCCCAGAAACAGAGATGGTTGAGGAGAGGAAGAGGCTCTCTTCTTCCTCAGCTGAAGAAGACAGGATGAGCCGATGGGAGAGCGCTCCCAGTCCTCCCAGCGACCCACCCAGTGAACATGAGCATCCCTGTGCATCTCTGCTCTGGTAAGACGCCTCCTCAGCCTCCAGCGCTGCTTTACACAAAACACACATGCGGAAAAGTTGTTGCCCCTCTGTTACTCCAATGACTTTTTGTGGAGAAAATTGAAATAAAAAATCTCATAGTGGGTCTTAACATCAGGCCGATACAACCTCAAACAACAACAGTACCCCTGTGATTTAGTAGCAGGTGGATCAACTTTTAGCTGAAACTTTAAAACTTTTATTGAAGTTTGCTTTGTACACGATGGCATGAAACAGTTATATTCATTCAGAAAGTGAGATTAATTAACCCTGAGCCAGTTATATTATTTTAGGAAAATGTACTTATGTACTACTCACTGCATTATTAGCTTTTCACTTTTTGGATGGATATGCCTGGTCCCAGACTGGATCTCTGCAGTCACGCGGTGCTGTGACATGCATACGTCTCATTTATTCTAGGTCAGCACAGAGCGCATATAGCAGACAGTTTCACAGGAAAACTGTTTCATCACCTCGGCACAGTCCCAAGGGTTGGCTCTCAATCTAAACTACAGCTGAAAGTTCATCCGTTTACCCAAAACACACATAGGAAGCTGCATTTATGAGCAAGAGCAGGGATATACAGTACGAGCACAGACCTGCAATAACAAAGTTTATGTGAGAACAACCTCTCGCTGCAGGACGTTTAGCAAACATTATACTTTTTGTTGTAAGGACATGATTACAAGCAATGAGTCGTGGACAATGATTATATATATATATATATATGAGAAAAGGTTATCTGCAGGGCCATATTTATAGTAAGTAATCAAATGAATATGACAGATTTTCCAGTTCATCGTGAGTGGAAAAAAAATTTAGCAGATTCAAATATTTTATTTATATTTATATAGTTGTAAGTCATGGCCAAAACATCAGACGAACGTTTTTTTCTTGTAATTCACAATAAGCATATAGCACGTGAACACAAACATGATTTTTTTTATTTTTTTTTTATATTTATGTTTCTGCACAGCTGCCATAGCATCCAGGACTCTCTTCTGAGCTCCAACAGCAACTTCACGGGTTATAGAGGCATCCTCAACTGGATTATCATCCTGCTGGTTAGTTTCTCAACTCGCTCTTCTCCTTCTTCAAAACAGACACTCGTTTTATTTACAAATCTTTGTGCGTGTCTTTCTGTGTTTTAGGTCCTGACTCATGCTCACCTGTTCTTAGAGAATTTCATACAGTGAGTGTAAATAGATGAATTTATGCTCTCTATGGAAGTGTAATGTAATAATATATGTATGTGTGTGTATATATATATGTGTTTGTCTGTGTGTGTATATACATACATATATATATTTATATCAAAATATATGTATGTATATTTTATTTCTTGGACCAAAACATATTTGAATGTGGATGTGGGGACATCTAGTGGTAGAAAGTGCATATTGCAACTACTAGTCCTTAATTGACCTTAATGTTAATGCTCAGAGCTCTACAAGTTCAAAGTCTGTTTTTTCTAAAGTAAAAAAGTTAGTTTGTGGTTATGTTGCTAAATGTCCTCTGTATTAACAATGCTTACATGTTCGATTCGTCTTTTTCATATTCACTAACAGACATGGCTTTTTGATAGATGTCACGAAGGTGATGGGTCATCTGATCAAGGACAACTGCAACTGGCCGTCCATCAACCTCATACTGAGTGAGTAACTCCTTCAGCAAAGATGACAGCTATTTTATAAAACGGGGGTCATGCTATCTCGTCTTGAGCCGCATCATCACCATGGTTACCGATAAAGGGCCTGCTATTTTTTACTTTCTAAACCACCTATGTTGTCAGATTTCCCACTAGCAAACTAACCCTAATAACCCTAACCTAGCAAAGACTGAACGGGCATATCAAGTTCATAATTTTTGTTTTCCATTTGAATTTAAACATTTTGTGTGTCTTTTCAAAGTAAGTAAATCAAAAAGAGAGGCTCTGGGTTTTCTCTATGTGTAATTAATGTCCCAGATAGAGACTAAATTGATGGAGGCAGGACATGAGTTGAGGCAGATGTTTTATACTCTCTTCCCTTAAATTACATTCCCATGATTTTCGGGTCCTCCCTGATCTTTTGAACAAGTGCTTCTAGAAATAATGCGAATAGGACGGGGCTCTATGGACAGTCTTGCCGGCATCCCCGTTCCAGGGAGACTTGAAAGACTGCTGGCCCCTGGTGACTTGTACGTGGATTTAAGACATCTTATAATTGCAGCATTAAAGCCGAAGCGTCGTAGAACCAAGAACAGAAACTCCCACCGCACGGAGTCGAAAGCTTTTTCTTCATGTCAGATGTATCTCTGGCTTCACGTTGTCTCATGTGCGTCTGTTTCTGAGAAACCTTTCTGGTTCATGTCGATCAGGTGTGAGATGTTTTCTAGCCCGCTAAGCGTTTTAAAACTTACACATGTTTAGCTTGTTTCCAGGGTGGTGGTGTTCTGCCCCCTTTAAGCACGTTATTAAAACAAGTTTAAAAAATAGTGGTGTCGGAGTCCTTAAAAGTCTTATCCTACTCACTTTTTTAAAGTGAATTTGTGTCATAAGATCTCAAATTTCACCAAAATTGCAACTTTTATCATAAAATTAATTCATTTTAAAAAGAAAATCACAAATCTAAACTCACAAATCTACAAAAATGTTTATTTTGTAAAACAAGAAGCAACATTTCATATAAAAGTGCAACTTTTTCCAACAACCAAGACTTTGTATTGTACCATCACAAATGCCACAAAAGATTTTTTTTGTAAGAAAGAAAAACAGATTTTGTTATAAGATGTTACATTTTACATAATTATATCTTTTTTAATCAGGAAAAAAAGCTAATTTTTGGTCACAAAATCTCAAATTTCGTAAACATTTCAACCTTTATTGCCAAATTGAGAAAAAAAAGCTTATAAAAGCTTTGTTTGTAAAAGTCAAATCAAATAATTTTGTTGCAAAATGGTGAGTTTTGAAAAACCAAGATTATTCATCATACAATCACAAATATCACAAAGCTACAACTTTTTAACTTTAAATTATTTTTTGGTTGAAAAATATCAGCTTTTCGGAAACATTTTAATCACAATAGTCGGAAAATTAGAAATTTTGTATAATTTCAACTTTTTGTCCTAAAAATAAAAAACACATTTTTGTTATAAAAAGGTTAATTTTACAAAAAGAAATTTTTTTTTTAAAAGACATTCATTAAATCCTGACTTTCTGACATAAATCAGCTGCTCTCCACCTCAGTTCTTCCATTTTCCTCAGAAATGTTCTAGTCACAAGTTTATTGTCGTTTTTAAACAGATATTGAGTTTGACCCATGTGTTAGAAAGGAAAATGTATTATGACTCTCCAGAATAACACAAGAATTCAAACATGTGATGAATTATTTGCATCTCTTCCAGCTGCAAACATATTTCCTCTGACTGCTCTGTACTTGGAGAGGAGTCGAGAAAAGGTTTGACTGTTTTCGTTGCATTTAAGGTATCTGTGACAGAACATCTTTCTTTGTAGCTCAAAAGAAAAAAAAAAACTTTGTTGTTGTCAGGGATTGCTGTCCTCCACCAATGGCCGTCGTTTACACCTCCTGAATCTGGGGTTGCTGATGCTGTTTCCTGCCGCCGTCATCGTGTACGAACCTAAAATATCTACAGGTGATGACTTCCATCATCAAAGAAACGCAACTGTACCCAGACTCACTGGAGTCAGAGTTTGACAAATCAGTGCACAAAGTCACCTTAAAATGCAAACGGTAGTTTTAAGACTGGGGTGTCAAACTGTTTCATCACCATGGTTACCTTTAAAGGGCCAGTTATTCTTCATTTTCTC
>JBAMYA010045072.1:0-36941 GCA_037176975.1 Arrhamphus sclerolepis
TACAATAGTTCTTACAATACATATTTATTTATTCACTCTGTACTTTTAGATTTATTGCATTTAGTGTGATTTAAAAATAAAGAAACAAAAATCCACTTCTTTAAATCTCCAAACCTGAATTTTCAATTTTCTCTAATATATAAAAGGGGTTTTATCTTTAAATTTATAAACTGTAGACTAAAGATTTGTTTAAATATTGGAAAAATTTAAGACTTTAAGAAATAAAGTTGTTTTTTTTTAATTGTAAAATTAGTGTTTTTAGGACAAAAAATTGAAATGATTGTAAAAATTGCAATTTTTCAACTTGTAACTTTACGTCAAAATGTTAAAAAGTTAAGTCAAAAAGACAAAAAAAAAATGGGATATTTGTCATTGCATGATAAAAAGTCTTAGTTAAAAAATGTCTCAATCTTACAAAATTTCCTTCTTTTTTTCTTTTACAAAAGTCAGTCTTTAGAAATTCATGATTATGCAAAAAAAAAATTTTTACTACAAAAGCCTCCATTTAATTGGAAAAGTCACAAATTTAGTGAAATTTGATGATAAAAATTCAGTTTGATTATTTATCCTTTTACAAACAAATCCAGGAACTAGCGGAAAAGCTGACAACACAGCTGGCTGATAATATAAAGAACAACCAGCCCTTTAATGGTAACCATGGTGATGATGCATTTGATACCTCTGATTTAAGGCTTCAGGAACTTGATGTCAATTTTTTATTTTTTATTTTTAAACAGGGAAAAATAGTCATGTCAGTGTGTCCTTATCTAAAGTTTTTCAAACTTCTGCTTCAGTTTTGAAAGATATTCCAGATCTGTATATTTTCAGGCATCAGCTCTGATTGGTCAGCTCCAGTGACCTGAGGTGGTTCCACCCACAGTTTTATGTCAGCTCTGCTTAAATCTGAAGTAACGACAATAATAATGATGAAGAGTTTCACTTGATTTAAAGTCTGAATATGTCCCCGTGTGCAGGATGAGTTGTGATTTTAAGGAAAGAGAAGAAATCGGAGGAAGAAGTGGTGAAGAGCAGCAGCAGGACTTTCTGCCACACAACAGATTAAAAGAGTTGATCCAGGAACTGTGAAACTGGTACCATTTTCAGAAACAAAAACTGCTGTGTTTTTCCAGTGAAGAACCCAAACTTTGATCAGCACAGCTTTTGCTTTGCGTAAATGACAGAGTCTAAACCAGTGGTCCCCAACTCCAGGCCTCAAGGGCTGCAGTCCTGCATGTCTTGCATGTTTCCCTGATAGAAATGAACATGTTGTTAACAGACTTGTGCAGACCTGGATGACAAGCTGATGGTGATTCATTCATTTGAATGATGTGTGTTGTGGCTGGAAAACATGCAAGACATGCAGGACTGCGGCCCCCGAGGCCTGGAGTTGGGGACCCCTGGGGTAAACCTCCCGCACCTTTCCACAGCCAGGGACCTCCACGCCGTCGACGGGTCGGGGAATCTCAATGGACCGGACGCTGCCGTACTTGCAGCACTCCTCACGGATGTCCTCCAGGATCTCCTCGTAGTCCTCGTCATCCACCAGCTCCTCCGGCATCACCATGTTGAGGAGACAGAGGACCTCGGTGGGCATGCCGGAGTTCTGAAGCCTCTGAAGGCCGGGAACCTGCAGCGTCACCGGGGTCTCTATGATGGAGGTCTGTGGATGGAGGAATGCTCGGCACGTCAGGAAGGACTCAAAATCTGGTCTACAAAAGCCTTTAGTGCATAAACATGAGACCATTCAGGCATATACCGAAGAGGAAAAAATAATTTGTGATTCAAGTACATAAGTCTTAATTTTATGATAAAGGTTGTGATTTTTGCAAAATTTGAGATTTTTACAATTTCTTTTTTCCCCCCCCAAAAAAGATACTGTGAAATTTCCTGTTTTACAGCAAAATTATCTTTTTTTTTTTCTCTTTTACAAAAACGTTTTTTTGAAAGTTGCATTCATCACAGAAAAAATTGTGATTTTAGTACAAAAGCCTCAATCTTATGATTGAAGTCGCTAATCTTGGTGAATTCGAGAATTTGTGACAAAAATGTAATTTTTTTTTTTTTTTAACGATTGAGTCCAGAAACTGTCTCACAACATAGCTGGTTAAGAAAGTAATGAAAAACTTGTCCTTGAACGGTAATCATGGTGATGATGTGTTTAACACCTCTAATTTAAACAACTGCAGCCTGTGTGCTGCCTCCTCCAGTCAAACCATCCTCCACATCGTCTATCTGATGACATCATAGCGGCTTTGTCCAGTTCTTGTTACGCAGTCTACAATTTAGCCGGGACAATTTAGCTGTGCAGATGTACATTGTTTAATTCAACCTCCTTCCCCTCCACTTCCACTCACAGGATTGGCGTTTTTAGCTCCCACGCTTGCCCTCTGGACAATCAGCTTCTTGTCACCGAGCTGCATGCCGTTGAGTCCGGCCACCGCCTGATGAAGAGCAAACACAGACCTGTAAACAACAGAGCAAACAACACAGCACATGATCTAATCACACACAGGAACAGTGAGGCTCTGTTACCTGATCAGTGGCGCTGATGTCCACGTATTCACAGAAGGCGTAACCTTTCGACAGTGATGTGGCACTGTCCTTCACTAGATTGAAGGCTTTGAGCGGACCAAACGACGTCAAGAGCTCCTTAACCTGCAAACAAGAGTCAGATGGCCAGATGTGAGGTGCAGAAGTCACCATGAACGTGAATCTGCTTCACTACTGAGTGACTTCTAAATGTCCATGTGGTACTCAGGATCAGTTTAAAGGGGACATATTATGCAGAAGAAAAAAAAAAGTTTTTTCAGTTCTCAAGAGTAACTAAGAGTTCATAAATGATGGAAAAACACAACTGTGTCAGTTTGGATCTGAAGCACCTGCTTTTTGCCTCGTTAACAGTAAAATGTTGTGTTCTTGACTTAAAGGGGATATCACATCACACAGCTTTCAGTTTCAATCCTGCAGTGGAAAACTGGGATGTTTTGACTTAGGCCTACTTTAGACTGAAACAAGCTGAACCAAAAAAGCAAAAGAGCTGTTTCCTTCTCATTTATAACTCCACGTTTAAATGAGCATGCAGACGTACAAAAGTGTGTGAAATTTCATATTTTTTGATGCAGTATGCATGCCAGGTGGCAACACCACCAAGACCAAGCGCCTGCGTAAAGCCTTTCTACTTCTCTTCTTCCTGTTCACTCCAAGCACAAAATACAATTACAAAGAGAAACAACGCATGAAAACGGACAATTTTGTCTGCACAGACAAGGAGCTGTTTCCAAACATAACGTTAGACTACAAAGGTGCAAGAAAACGTGGACTGGGAGTCCTGCCAGTAGAAATATACGGATATATGGACCAAATTTCTCCAGCAGTATCAAGCTGAATCTGGAGACCAGTATCGACAAAACACACTTTTGCCTTGTCAATCCTTTAGACGGTGACGCGAGAGTGGATTGTATTTAAGATTTCCACTCTGGAAGGTGGTTTCACTTTTTTGCATTTTCAACCCCCCAAAACGCCGTTGCCATCTAAACAATATGGACATCTGATAAAATATTTTTGGTTTTTCACACCCTTCATTATCACATAAACAGCTCCTAAAACACGTCACCTCAGAAGACAGTGTCAGTAATTGAAATACATAGTTTAATATGTCTCCTTTAACATCCGAAAGACATGAGCTGATCATGTTGCATTGTCTAATGATTTATACCTTGAGTTTCTTCTGAAGTGTTTTCTTTCAGATACTCCCAGATTTATTTAGCATTGAACGCAGCATCAGTCGTGGTGAAATGACTTGTCTTGTCAGCCATGGAAGCATAATTTGTTTCAAGAAGTGTTTCCAGTCTTGCCCACTCAGCCAGATACCAGAGTTGACAATTTTACCTGAAGGTTTCAAGATCAAGCGAGCATTACACAGTTGTTGCTTGTTTAATGATGTGCATTTTTTTGACTTGTAAAACTGCACCTCTACTCGTAGGTGGTTCACAATCTCTTCTAAAACCTTCTGAATTGATGTGCAGGCCGGAGCCTGCATGTGGCGTTCTATTTTGAAAATTCACAGGCTTCTCTGTCTCATTCTCACATCTGACTTCCTGTGAACCATATTCATTATAAGCGGCGAGTATATCGCAGCGCTAAAATAGACTCAGCATGTATTTTTAGCAGATCAGAGGTAAAGGTCACTTCTGGTGATTTACAGCGGCTGATGCGGAACGGCTGTTTCATCCTTTTCCTCTTTGACAAAGCTTTAATCTGGTTCCTCTGGATTGATTTTCATGGGTAGTACTAATGGATGCAGAAGAAGCTGCCTCCTGATGTCATTGGACAGACATACAACAAATCAGAGAAAGGCACGAACATGGGTGGAGTGAGAACCAGTCTATCATCAACAAAAGACATCTGAATTGGTGTGTGAAAGAACAATAGTTACATCATTTTTGTCTCGTCTAGTAATAATCTGCTGACCGTTACATTGCTTCAGCTTACCTACTAACAGTTTGTGGCCAGATTAGAGAACTATTTCAGGAAAACCTGACAAACTACACAGTCTTTTATAACGCTATCATGGACCTTGACAGTTTGTGAACATTTTTTTCTTGGAAGCTTGAAGCTGCATGACTGATCTCAAAAGAAGAATCCCCTCCATAAGAGAGGGGTGGAGTCAACTGGTCTGACATTGAAAAAAAACTAACTGTGTAGTTTGATAAATCAAAGCCACATCTGGACCATTTCATCCTGGACGAAGGACCAACAGCAGTCATCTTATTTGTGTACCATCCAGACTACATCTCAGCTCTGTCGTCATCACGGTAAACCCTCTCAGAGACTCTCTTTAAGATAGGCTGATCTGATTGGCTCCCCAAGACCTTTGGGTATATTTAACAAGCTCCAACAGAGGCTAGCTAGACAGACCAGCAGAGAAAATTCTAATTTGTTACAAATTAGGCTAGTACGTGTAGCTTTATTGTCTACTTGTGATAATTAACCAAAGCAGCTTAAAAGAAAAGAGCGTAATATGTCTCCTTTAACACCTGATCAATGAAAATGAATGTGAAAATGTACAATATGATCATTTTACACTCTACAAATTTTAAACTGCTACGTTAGTTTTTAAGAGGAAGTGAAGTCAGTGCATAAACGTGCCCCTTTACCTACGAAACAATAATCTCAGGATTAGTCACCCTGCACTTTATCAGTTAATTTATGAAACAGTGAGTCCATATATATCAAATCTGATATATATAAACATGAAATCAAATCACTATCAGCCAGTTTCTTTTTGTAAACTACACAAAGGAAATTACTAGAAGTCAAAACGGTGGAATCAGAAGAATCTGGAGCATTTTCAACAGCCAGACTTGTTGATACAATAACGTTATAATAATGATAATAATAACTAGTAACACTGAGAATGAACTTGAGAAGTGCAGGGTGTTAGAAATGGTCCTATGCTGTGATTTTAAATCTGACTCCCACCCAGAAAATCATCTCCACCAACATGGTCAGAAAATCAGAATGATCAGTGGTCCTTCACCCCTGAATGCCGGGCCGCTAGCGCGCTCCAAAAGCATGATGGAAGAGAGAAAGTGTCCAGTAAAGGGAGCCTGCTGGCTGGCAGTGTATCCGTGTGTGGACCAGAAGGTCTTACTTGCCTTGTGTTACATGTTGGCATGGCAGCAGTAGATGAGTACTACTGAACAAATTATGAGCGCAGACTTAACGATCTTACAGGCCCCTAGCTGGGGACAAAGTGGGGGGACAAAAATGAAAGAGCTGTGAGTATCAACGCAGTGGAAGCGACTGCAAGAATAAAAAAAAAATGATTATAATAAAATAAGTCAGTGAATAATAGATATCAGGCTGCATGTGCTCTGCCAGCTAATGAAGAGTTAATGACACAGAATGGAAAGTTAGAATTTTATTCTCTAAATTATCACCTGACATTGTGGTCAAAGAAAAAGTCCAGAACAACATATGCAGCCATGTACAAAAGTAAGTACCCCCTCCTATATCAACATGTGATCATAGTGGGTCTCATGTTTATTTATTTTGACAAAATTACAGTAAATAAATGAAAAAAGTCATGTGGCGTTGACAACAGCTTCAGGAGCAGTATAGAGGAAGTTGTTTCCTGAAGGACGTTATCAGAGTCTAAGGTTTTTCCTTCCAACTTCAGTTCATTCCTGGATGGTCACCTATCAGGTCTCATCTGTCCAGAGTTTGTTGTTCCACAAGTCTGCTGGTTTGTTTGCAGTTTTAGTGAATCTCAGTTATGCTTCCATGTTCTGTTCAGACAGAAAACTATGAAGTCAACTCACAGTCTGATATTCTACGAATTAAAATTCAAAATCTAAGAACTGAAACCCAGAATCTTTAACCAAGAAATCAAAGCCTGTAGCTGAGAGTTCTCAGTTTCTTTTTGTGGATGCAATTCTGAAATGAGTGTCAAATCAGCACCACGTCAATCAACAGCAGAGGAAGTAGGACATAGCTGAGATCTGGTAGCTGATTGGCTGTTTGTCTGGTTCAGTCTTCTTCTGACTCTGCTTTCTAAGAAGCAGTGTTGTATTTTTCTTTTTGGTGACTGTTTTTTCGTTTGTTTGTTTGGTTTTTTTTAAAAACGTGTCCTGTCCTTTTTGGTGACTGTTGTGACTGTTTCCCACTTGTTAATAATCTTTCTCTCTGTAGAATGTTGAAGTGCTTATGTTTTTCCCTCTTGGCATTGTGTGAAGACGCACCTGAAGGTGGCCGGCACACCTGTTGATGACCATTCCATGCTGATGATTAACATGTAAGTGTTTTCTCTTTGGTTTCACTTATTCATCATTGATAAATTGCACAGTTCAAAAAAAAAGTTCTATGTTGTAGTTTGAGGTTCTGTTTGTATAATTCTGAGACCCACTATGATCAGATGATATTTAATGATGTTTTTACACAACTAAATAAATAAATAAATGAAGACAGGAAGTGTTTGCATTTGCACATGAGTGTATATGAATATGACAGCAGGTGGGATATTTTTGTAGCAGAAACAGCATGAAACTAAAGAAAACCAACACTAAACAGAAAAATTCACAAATCAGAAATCATCACCTTGTTTGTAGTTTTTTTCTGTTTGTTTTAAAGGTGGACTTTTTCTTTGAAACAGAATGGATCTGCTTTTCTTGTAAATACACTGAACGTTGCTTACCTGTCGTTTAATCAGAATGCTTAGCATGAGAAGGTGTCAGGACTTTGAATATTCATTAAAATTTAGCAAAATAAAAGCTGTGCTATTAGATACACGTCCACAGATAAAAGACAATAAACACCACTCTAGTAGCTGTGGTTTTCTGTGTGAATCAACATGATGGAGTCACTTCTACAGGGAGCCATCTTTCATTCTTTGTGTCATAATGAATATTTCGGGCACGTTTCAGTGTGATTAAAACCTCAGCATGTGAGAGCAAAGTCAGGAAACATGAGAGCACCTGCGCTGGCCGTCATCGGTTAAATACCTGGTCGTCATTAAGGTAGTTGGGCAGACCTCCGATAAACAGTTTGTGTGGAGAATCTGGAACAACGGTGGAGACAACACCTGCGCCAACGACAGGCAGAGAAGGCACATTTGAGATCACATGAAGAAGTAACGGAATGAGAAAAGGCAACGGAGACGGGACCTGGGACGTGGAACGCCGGCTGCTCTGAGATACCGGGTAAAGGCCGGTAGTCGTGAGGCCGTCTGATCTTCAGGGACTGACCCTGGAAGATGATCCCGTCGAAGGCCATGGCCTGCGTCGTCTCATCTACTGACCGAAACTAGAAAGAAAACATGTAAAGATTGAACAGTTGAGGAAAGAAAAGAGGCCTCTGTTTGGTGAGCCAGAATCACCCTGTTCCAGAGTGGTGGAAACAGCTGGGCAAAAATAAATAAATAAAATAGTGGTTGCAGTGATGCAATCCCAGTGTCTACCAATGGTTGAGGTGTGTTGTCATGACCAGTGTTATTATAGCTTTGAAATTTTTTTTAATAGTTTTTTTGCTTTTTAATTTATCATTTAGTTTTTAGTTAGTTTAACAAGCTCAGCCATAGTTTGTTTCAGTTTTGAAAATTGGTTTCATTTCAGTTTCTTTTTAGTCCTTGTTTTAGTTTTTGAAGCATTGACTTACAGATATTGTTCAAAGAAAATGTAAGATGAAAGAATCCTGTCAACAATGCCATGTAGTACAACTATCTTTTATTCTTTCCTTTGTGCAATTAAAAGGTCAAAGGTCAAAAGGTGCCCGTAGCCAGAATGCAGTGCAAAAACAATAAATGTCACCAAACATCAAAAAAAAAAGAAAAAAAAGAAAAGGCAACATTTTATTAAACGTTTCAGACAATAGTCTGATTGAACAGGTTGCACTTTTAAGTATCGTTCTTAAAAAATGAAGTAAAAATGAAGTTGCTGGGACATCAGAATGAATCTCTATTGTGGAGATGACTAACAAACACACACACGGGAACACACTAAAGCACGTGTGCCACTCCCTCTACACGTCTTCAGTTACGTAACTTGTTCATTTAAGAAAAAGCTTTATACGAAACTAAATGAAAACTAAAACTAAGTTAATTTTACCCACATTCTATTTTGTTTCAGTTATTTTTGCATTGTTAGTTTTAGTTTTTACCTAGTTTTCATTTTATAAAAAAAACCCAATAGTTTTCATTTTTATTTGAGTTAACGGAATTGGTTTTTTTTTCCACTGTTAGTTTCAGTTTTAGCCTGAGATTTTTTGGTTTTGAATGACACATCACAGCTGTCCACAGACACAAAAATGCAGTCATACCAGATTCATCACTATCTCTGACACTTCCTCAAAATTTATTTCTGAGACTTGAGTCCCTGTGTGACCACAAACTTTGATAATAGAAGACAGGACGACTGAACACCTCAATTATAATTTTTCCTCCATATTCCTGTAATGCGAGATCTGATTACAGACGGATACGAGGCACTACGATTTTATTGGCTAGGCTCTCGAGTATCACAGATCTTATGAGTTGATGTCAAATATGTTATGCTCATGTGTTACAACCTACCCCACTACCGAGGTAGGTTGAAACTCTGACTGACCATAACTCAAATCCACTTTCTTCTTCACCCAGGAGTGTGCATGTGTTTTTGTCTGTGTTTTCTAGTTTGTGGCTCGGTGAGTTCATATTTACAAAAACAAACGTCCTTAACAGTATCAACTCAAGCCCAAATTTATTCATACCCCTGTCAAATACAAGAAATTTCTTAATTCTCTCAATTACAGATTATTATTTCACCTCAGATTTGATATGAACAGGAAATGCAAGAAAGTCTGGAGCCATGACCAATTTATTTAAGTGAAGTTATTTAAACTTTGGCAAAAAATCACCATGTCCAAAAGTATTCTTACTTCTCTCAAAAGTGTTTAATAGTATTTTCAAAGTTTCTGAGTTTCTTTGACCATTTTCCTGACGATAAAAGTCTACTTGCTTGTGACATTTCAGTCATTTTAAAGTCAATGGAAAACTTGCCATGGCAAAGACCAAAGAACTCAGTGAGGACTTAAGAGCATGCATTGTAAATGCCAAACAGGGAGGAAGAGGATACGAAAAATGTCCAAAACAATTTCAGATGCCAATGTCAAACAGTGCAAAGTATCTCAAGAAGTACCAGAAGTTTAACACAGTGAAAACCCTCAAAGGAAGCAGTTGGAAGTCAGTAGTGTCGCCTCGGCTAGCCAGAAAGATCGAGATGTAGAAAACAATCCAAGGACGACTACCAAGGCTGTCCTGAAGGAACTGAGTGAAAGTGGTGTGACTATATCAAGGCAGAAACTACAACAGGTACTGCACCAAACGGTCTCTATGGACGTTGACCAAGAAGGACTCGCCTGCTTCAACCAAAGCATGGACCTCATCTGACCTTTGCAAAGAAGAACCTGGAGAAAGACAAAAGCTTCTGGTCATCTGTTCTGTGGTCAGATGAAACAAAAATAGAGTTTTTTGGGCACAGAGATGAGGCCTTCATCTGGTGAAAGAAGGGTGAAGCTACAAGTCAAAGAACATGGTCCCTACTGTGAAATGTGGAGGTGGAAGCATCATGCTGTGGGGCTGCTTTTCTGCAAACAGGCCTGGCAACTTGGTTGAAGTGATAGACATCATGAGGAAAGAGCAGTACATCATGGTTCTGACACAATTTGATAAAATAAAGCAGCATCTGCTTGACTTCGGACGCACAGTGGTTTTGAGGTAGGAATTTAATTGGCACATTCGCTCTGAGGAAAAGGAGGAAAAAGGAAAAGTTGCTGTCTGTGTGCCACTCCAACAGACTTTGTGCAAAATCTGTTCCATTCAATTAAAATAAATAAACTTGACTCAGAGATCAAATAAATAAAATAAAAGCAGAAAGTTCTTCTTGACTTTGGACGCATACCGGATTGTGGCCAGACTTTTGTTTGGCCTGCATCTGGTAATGTAACCAAACATAACAAAAATCAGGGGTCTAACTCCAGTCCTCAAGAGCTACTGTCCTGCAGATCTTAGATGTTTCCCTGCAACAACACACCTGATTCACATGAATGGATCCTTTGTAGACCTTGACAACAACCTGATAGTGACATCAAGAATCACCAGAAGAACTAACCCATGGTTGTTCACATCCTCACATACAGTAGATCAAGAAGCACACCAGAATGCTCGATAACACACCATCTTCCTGTATTTACATTTATACACATCTGACCAATTCTCGTGCGGCTCTTCTACGTGTGAAAGGGACTAAAGGCAGCTGAACACTTAAAGTTTACAAACCATAACAAGGGATTTAGACCAGAACAAACAAGTTAAGATGGGTAAAAGATGGGTAAAAGCAATTCAAGATTCTTGACATTTCTCTACAACTTACCTCTAAAAAAGCAAAGTTTTTATCCTGGTTGATCTGCACGGCGAGGACCGGGTTGCTCGGTGCTTGTGAGAGACCTGCCAGACGCATCTGAGCATTAAAGAACTCTGCCATGGCCTCCTACGGAGAAAGAAATCACGAAGCGTGACTGGAAACACTGAGATGTGAACTCATCAGCATTTAAAAGCCTCAAATTCACCTCGGTGACCCCAAAGGGGATGTTTCCAACATAGAGGCGCCTGGCTTGTCTGGTCATCTGACTGCCGACGATGGGCACTTGTGTTGGCGCTGCCGCCACTCCCGTGATGGTGGACGTTGCTAGCAGAGCTATGGTTGGTATCTGACCGGCAGCTGAGGTAACAGAAACAAAGGCTCCATATTTACCTGCCCTCACTGGAAATTTAACTTCAAAAGTGTCAAAAAAAAAAAAAAAAGTTTGAGAATCTTAACTCAGCATTAAGGTTCCTCGGCAGTTTCCTGACAAGCTAAATGAATATAAATGAAAATATCTGTCACTAACAAATAACTGGTGACTCCCTCAGATGTCCTTAAAGCCAGTTTTACAACTTCTTTACCAGCTGTTCTCTGTTTTTAACTAAATGTTTGACTCAATATCCCCCCCCCCATTAAATGGAACAGATGACCACATCATTGTCTTTTCCCTCACAGTTTCCTTCCTTTTTTGGGAATCCTACCTGTTTTACTTTCAGAGGTTTAAATACACTGCTACACTTGACTGTGATCTGAGGATGGTTTGGTAATGTTAGACGGTGTAATTTAAGGTACAAGTTCAGATAAAAAGGCCTTATAGCATGAAACCATGTGAAAATCATATTAAATCAACAAAGATCAGCCTGGTTGGAAAAACAGTTAGGTAACAGCTTCTACATGAAGCTGAACCTGAAGGTTCATTAAATTTACATTGACTAGTCCATCTGAGTTGAAGAAATGAAACCAAACAGAAGTTCTGTTAGACCAGGGGTGTCAAACTATTTTATCCTGGGCCACATCATCACCATGGTTACCGCTGAATGGCCACATCATCATCATGGTTACCGCTAAAGGGCCGGTTATTCTTTACTTTCTCAACCAGCTATGTTGTCAGATTTCCCGCTAGTTCCGGGACTCAGTCATAAATAAAAAAAACAAAAGTGAAACATTTTGTCATGCAATCTCACAAAACTCACTACTTTTATCATAAAATTGAGACTTTGTACTAAATTCCCAAATTTTTCTTGTATAATCACATTTTTGAATAAAAGAGGCTTTTTTTTTTTATAAAATTGTCATAAAATTTCAAATTTCACAAAAATCATGATCTTCATCACAAATTCAATAGATTTTATCATACTAAAATCACAAATTTAAAAAAAGAACAGCAAAACTTACTTTTTTGTAAAACTGACATTTTGAAAGATCAAGACTTTTTAATCATAGTCACAAATGTCACAAAATTGCAACTTTTTAACTTAAAATTACCAATTTGTTTGTCAAAAAATATAAACATTTTGACATAAAATTACAATGATTGTAAATTTGCAAAACCTTCTATAATTTCAACTTTTAGTCCAAAAATCAAATGTTTTTTCATAAAAGATAAAAATCACAAGTTTTGACAAAAATTATCAATTTGTTGTAGTAAAAACCTTTTCAATCATTTCCTAAATCTGGATGTTCTGACATAAACCAGCTACTGTTTCCTCAGAAATATTCTAGTTAGAAGTTTATGATTGTCTTTGTAAAGTGCATGTAAAGGGAGTACCAGTGTGACGGTACCTTGCATAGCTTTGTACTGCATTGGTGTGATGTGTTCGAAGCCTGGAGGAGGAACGTCCCAGTACTTGCAGGGTCTTTTCTTTCTGGTTCGCCTCGGAGAGTGACTAGGTGAAGGAAAAAGACAATAAATAATAAACAAATAAATAAACCAAATGTAGTTGGTGTCCTGGCTCTCTGGCTCCACCTTTTCATGTTGCCATGACTACAAGACCACTGAAGCCTTTGAACTTTCAGGATTTCAAGGACATGTCACTGACGAAAGAAAAAAAAAAGATTGTTATTCTACATATTTCAGGATTACAGAGCTGTTTTTCATCTCCATATTGAGTTTACTTGAGCTTGCATTTTGAAATAAAACAAACCATCTGAAGACAACACACTGGCCCTGCAGAAACTCTGTTGAGCCTTTTTAACTATTTTCTAATATCCTTTAACAACAATGAGCAGATGACTTTTCAAATGAAAATAATGTATTGGCAGTTTCCCCATATATACATTCCCCAATTTATACAATCTCAGTTCAGGAAATTATATAAATCTAAGTATACAGAACTCTAGCTATGGAGACCAGCTCATAAATACATTTTCATTTCTGCTATAAAGTTGGATATTTTATCACAGAGGACAGTGGAGGTCTGCTTATTGTTTTTATTTAAATTTTGTGCTGCGTCACAACTGTTTTAGATTTTAGGCTGTAGGTTAAATTTTAAATTCACTGCAAGCTAACTGTAAGATTTTCTAAACATTAATGATCAAAGATCAATAAGTATAATTTTGTTCTCTCCATTATGCCAGATCTATTCTTCAGTGGGTTCATCAACTTTCTGAAGAGACAGTTTGGACTCAGAGTGGCTCAGTCTCAGTAAATCCAGCGGACCTGTGCTTCTTATGGTCCCGGGAGGCGCTGCGACGGTCCCGGCTCCTGCGGTCCCGGCTGCGGCTGCGCTTTTCTCGGCTGCGACTGCCTCGGTCTTTGCTCCAGCTGCGATGTTTGTCACCCCGGCTGGGAGATCCGCTACGACTACGCTTTTTGTGCCTCTCCCTCTCTCGCTCTGTGAACCCAGAAGAGGACAGCAGCAGGAAATATGAAACACTTTATTATCCTTATCAATCAGCTATCATTTGATCTTTAGTTAAAGACTGCATCTGCTTCAGGATAAGAATTCACTGAACTATTGTACTACTGAGGGTACTAACAGCCAACACGTGAGTCTTTAGTGATAAGAACTTCTGTCTTAAATTCTTGTTAAGAAATTATGTCACCATGTTCAAAAAGTAAACTAAAGGGGGACAAATGTGGTCAAAAGTGTGAGAACAAGAATCCTCAGCTTCTTCTGGACTTTGATGAAGACGAAGTGAAGAGGCTTCATCCACCACTGAACAGCTACAACATGTGTCAAACTCAAGGCCCGCAGGCCAAATCCAGCCCCCCACTTTATTTTATCTGGCCTGCAAAGAGTTTATCTGCAAAAACAGATAAATACCACTTCTGACAAAACTGGTATGAACATAGAATGTATTTCCAGAAAATATTTTCTACTTTTTCTACTGTGTGTAACAATTTGATGAATGTTCTTGTGTTCAAATGTATTGCTTTCTGAAAATACAATGAGTAAAAGTACAATTAAGTCCAATTAAGTACTCTTTTCCCAATTTAATCTTTCTTCGCAAATGAACTCTTCATAAACTTCTAACTAGAACATTTTTAAGGAAACGTTTGATTCAGCTCTGACATCAGAAAGTGGAATAATTGACACAGAGAGCAGCTGGTTTATGTCAAAAATTCCGGATTCAGTAAACGATTGAAAAAGATTAAATATAATTTTAGGACAAAAGGCCGAAATACAAACTCTATAAGTGTCATTTTATGAAATGTTGCAAAAAGTTTATATTTTCCAACAATAAATTATAACTGTAAGTTTTTTAAAAAAGTCTAAATTTTGTGACATTTGTGAATGTACAATAAAAGTCTAAAATTTGGCATTTTACAACAGCATGTACTTTATTATTTTGTTTTTTTTACAAAGTTTGTGATTTTAGAGCAAAAGCCACAATTTCATGATAAAAGTCACGAATTTTATAAAATTTGAGATTTGATGACAACTTTTTAAAATTAATTTTATGACTGTATCCTGGAACTAACAGGACATCTGACAACATAGCTGGTTGAGAAAGTAAATAACTGACCCTTTAATTCTAACCATGGTGATGCTGTGGCCCTTTAACGCAAACCATGATGATGATGCGATCCTTTAAAGTTAACCATGGTGATGATGCAACCCTTTAACGGACATTATGGTGAATATGTGGCCCTTTAACTGTAACCATGGCGATCATGTGGCCCTTTAATGGTAACCTTGGGGATGATGCGACCCTTTAATGGTAACCATGGTGATGATGTGGCCCAATTTTTGTCAACTCCGAAGCTTTGGATCTGGTCATCTACAGTGTTTATAAAGACAGAACCTTTTTTTTTGTTGTTTCACACAGTTTAAAGAATCTATAACATATAAAAATTAGAATTTTTTGGAGGGATTTCTAAAGTTGAAAGATGAAAAAAATGGGAAATTTATTGATCAAAAAAGAGAATAAGGACCAGGTGGACTGTTATTATTATGGGTGTAAAATAGACATTTGCAAAATCTTAATGGCCAGCTAACGTTACGTAACATATCGGTAGTTTAAATTAATTGGGCCCAGTGCCAACATTTATTTATGCCAATATTTATTCGTCTTATTTATTTTTTATTTCTACATTCAGCCTTTAAAAAGCCCTTTTCAACTGACCATAAAGCAAATAGGTCGTAAAAGTAAAAATTGAAGTGTCATCCACACCACCACTGCTCCCCTTCTGAAAACAAATCCTAGAGGAAACACTGAACGGTAGCCATAGTGATGATGTGGTTCATTAACGGTAACCACAGTGATTATGCAGCCCTTTAACGTTAACCATGGTAATGATGTGGCCCATTAACAGTAACCATGGTGATGATGTGACCCTTTAATGGTGACTATGGTGAATAGGTGGCCCTTTCAATGTAACTATGGTGATGATATGGCCCATTAATGATAACCATGGTGATGATGCAACCCTTTAACGGTTACCATGGTGATAATGTGTTCCAGCATAAATAGTATCTGATCTACATCATAAGCTCTGAAAATCGGTCCTTTGGTCTAATGAAACCAAACCTGATCTGTTCAGGCAGACTGATGCTGTTTTTTTTTGTTTTGTTTTTTATGTATGGTGAAGGAAGGGAGACATCTTCAACCAAAATAAACAAATAAATTAATAAAAAAAATATACTCATGTGGCAGTGAGATGATGTGGGGCTGTTTTGCTGCTTCAGGCATGGAGAGCCCTCCACAGATGTATAGGACCATGGAAAAAGAGGAATAATGTAAATAAATTGGTTGACAGTCAGCTTTTAGATCTTTGCTGGGTCTTCCAATAAGACAACAACTCAAGAACACCAAAGTCAAAGTCCTGGAGAAGTCCTGTCCCTTTCAGAGTCAGAATCTGATGAGAAGGTTAATATCCATGATCAGCTGGAACAAAGGACTTAAATTCTTCAAGAGAAACAAACCTACTTAGTTATTAACCACAAAGGGAAATGATTGATTAATTATTGTTATTTAAGAAATTTTGTGGCATTTGTGATCATACATATATTTTTTTATTTGTTTAAAGAAAGGTCTTGATTTTGGAAAATTTGCCATTTTATGACAAAATTTCCTTTTTCCCTTTTTTTAAGTCAACATTTTTTTAAATTTGTGATTTTACATGAAAAAATGTGGTTTTAGTACAAAAGTCTCAATTTTATGATAAAGGTTGTGATATTTTGTGAAACATTTTATAACAGAAATTTAAAAAAAAAATGTAATATTGCAAAATTTGGCATTTTACAAAAAAGTTTTTCCCTTTAATTTGTGATTATTTGAGAGAAAAACATTTTGATTTGAGAACAAAGGCCCTAATTTTTTTATGACTGAGTCCAGGAACTTGCAGGAAATCTTAAGACATAAATAAATAAATAAATAAACAAACAAACACCTGACCCTTTAATGGTAGCCACAGTGATGATGTAGCCCTTTCATGGTAACCATGGTGATGATGTGGTCGAGGGTGAATTTGAGACCTCTAGGCTAAGTTTTACATTAGAAAATCAGAGCACAATGTCAAAAAAGTCTAAAATTTACTTTTGTCCTTAAGGCATAATTTTGTTGTCCTTTTGTTGTATTTTTACGACTGTTGTAATTTGTCAAATATTGCAAAAAAGTTTATATTTTGCAACAAATAAAATTAAATAAATTTAAGTTAAAAAGTTACACAAACACTTGTGATTAAAAAATCTTGGTTGTTGGAAAAAAAAATGCTGTGACCTTTCAAACTTTGGAATTTTGCTTTTTTAAACAAACAAAAAAGCCAACTTCTTTTTTAAATTTGTGATTTACAAGAAATAACATTTGCGATATTAGTAGGAAAGTCTCAATTCAGGTTAATTCAAATTTTGTGAAATTTTGAGATCTTATGCAAAAAATTAAGTTTTTTTTTTCTTTGAATTTTATGACGTCATTTTGTTGACAATTTCTTTGCCAATTTTTGTCAAAGCTTGTGATTTATTTTTTGTTGTAAAATTAACACCTTTAAACGAAATAAATAAAAATAAAAACATTTGTGTCACGTTTTGCCCCAGAAACGTTGTTTTTGCGGGAATTCCATGAAATTTCCGAAATGGTTTCATTTATTTATTTTTATAGCGCCTGTTTCAGGCAGCGTTTCAGTGGGCTTTGGGTCACCATGGAGACCAATGACTCCTGGTCAGAGATGCTCAGCTTTAATTCTCTCAGCTGATTTCTTTTCTTTCCTTTTAATTATTACTATTATTTTACTTATGTATTCCTTAATTACGTGGGTAAATGTGAGTGTTTCCATGGATGTGGATGATGATTGTGAACCAGTTTCAGTAACTTCTCTCATCCTGACAGCGACGTTACGGCCGTTACATTAGAACCGCGTCACGTCAACACAAACACCGTAAATAAGCTGAGTCATGCCGAGGAGAAAGCCACGTTAAAAAGATGTCGCTGCGTCGCGTTTATTTCATTCACGAAAATTAACGGGCTGAAATAATATAACGGTTACGCGGCTAGCCGCCGTACCGAACTGGGGCACCAACGGACGGATTATACACTCACCTTGTCGATTCTCGCTCAGCTGCTTCTCAAACTCTTCGAAATCCGACATTTTATTGGTACAGCAAAAAATAAAAACAAAGCTAAATAAACTCCACTGCGGCCGTGAGTCGTCTGATGAAGCAAAGACGAGCGGAACCGTACGCCGTGTCGGTTCAGAAAAACCTGTACACACAACATCCGGTCCACCCTTCACAATAAAAGCCCCGAATTTTCGTGCAAAGGTCATGACGGAAATACATTGCAAATGCAAGGGTCTGATTATATCCTAAATTCACTCCCACAAAAATACCAACATTGCAACTCAGTGAAGCTGCCAGCATAAATAATACACAGTTTGTGTCAAACTCAAGGCTTGAGACCGTGTAAAGACAATAATAAACATATAACTAGAAGATTTTCTGAAAACAATTCTGAAGGGGTGTCATTATGATTAATGCCATTTTGATTTAGCTTTGACGTCACAAACCCAAACAATTGAGGTGAAACAAGCAGCCAGGAGACTCTGGAGCAGATATTTTAGTATGAAAAGTAGCAATTTTACATCAAGAAGTCATTTTACTTACAGAAAAAGTCATAAAATGCCAGAACAAAAACCCACTGTTTCATACAAGTCTTCTTCTTTTCCTTTTGGCTGGTCCCTTCAGTGGCCACCATTTAAAGTAAGTAAATATGTGTGTGTTTGCATGTTATGAGTTGATTTTGCAGTCTGTAGCTGCAGTCAGTGAAGCCTCTCTGCTAGACGCCTGTCACTCTATACATACCACGTTTACAACATACATGGTGAAAAAAGAAAAAAAAAACAGGCTCAGCTGTGCTGCTATTAAAAGAGCTCAAATCCCAAAGTATTTCTGCAGCAGGCTGGCTGGCTGTCATGTTGGAGGAGCTCTGCTAAGGTGAGCAGCTACAGCTTCTAAGGAGAAGAATCAAAGCTGCAGGGGCCTGAAAAGCAGTAAGTGACAGCTGATAATTCATTTCTTTCTCGTCCAGGTTGATCTGCTCAATCTCTCACTGTTAATCTGCTCTCTGTCATCTATCAGCAAATTAGTCAAGGTGCTAGCTAAGCAGTGGAAATACCACCATGCTTGATTTGAATCTGGACAGAGAAAGCAGAGTGAAAAATCAAGCGTGTCTGTTGTTTCATGACTACGTTGGTGAATAATGCATCGAGTGCTCTGTGACATTGAGAACCATGCTTTCTATTTTAAAGCCGGTTTATATTTAGAAGCCTCTACTCTGACAAACAGCCAGCGCTTGGCATGGTTAACCCAAGCCTAAAGGTTATCTTCAGATACCCAGCTGCATGATGGAAGAGCTGGTTTTTAAAGTCAGTTGATAGAAAACTGGCACTGTGAAATGAAACCTGAATGATCCACTTCTTCAAGATCAGACATGCTTCCTGGAATGAAAGAGAGTTTGTATTAGCGTCTATTCCTCCTTTTTTTTAAAAGCAAAACAAAACCCAACAACTTCTGTTTTATGTCTTATATTTTCCCAATTTGGGAAATTTGGAAATTTTTCCCAGCACCCCCCTCCACCCTTTTAAATTTTTCATTTTATTGTTTTAGACTGTTCAGAAACAATATAAAAGTAATCTAATTATAGTGAGTCTCAGATCAACAAATATATATATATATATTTTTTTTGTTTGTTTGTTTTGTTTTGTTTAACCATGTGATTACTTATTAAACAAAAAGTAAAAAAGTAATACAAATTACCCCCATTATTCAGTGATTTGTAGATTCACCTTTAGCAGCAATATGTTGAAATAGTTATTTCCTGTATGACTTCCGTGGTGTCTCAAGTTTGTTTTGGATGGATTTTATTTTCTTCTTTGCAAAATTATTTCAGTTCATTAATGATTTTCTTTTTTAATCCAAGTAGAAAACAAAAATCAAAATTGCTGATGTGTACTGTAAATTCAGTTGTCACAGGAGACAACTGGAAAGGGAGTCCTAATTCACTTTTTTTGGTTTCTTGCAGGGACAGGGATCATGGGAACTTGACGATGCTTCCTAAAAGCAAACAAATATTCCCTTAAATGAAATTGAAACTGATATTTTAATTTCCAAAAAAAATCCTTTCTGACCAAAATTCCTCCACAGTCATGTGAGAAACTGATAAAGCTATCAGGGAAATGACTATTTCAACTTACAAGCTATTGACCTATTATGTCAAATTAATAATAGCATGGTAAAGAAAAGTTTTATGTTGTTTTTCGAGAGTCACTACAATGAGCATACTTTTATGATGTTTTTACATGAAATAATATGTGATTAAAAGACGCGGCACGAACCTTTGCACATGACCACATGAAAACCCATATGTAATGAATGTATGTGCAAGTTCCAATCTTCAATTCAATTCAATTTAATTCAATTCAATTTATTTATATATCTTGTTGTATTGATCGTTCTGCTTGACTTCACTTCCTGGTCTAAGACTTTTCTGTCTTTGTTTCAGAACCAGACGAACTCATAGTTAGATAGAAAAATGGTTGTAGAAGTTGCGATGGATTCCAATGTAACAGATCCAGGGAGCTTCTGGGTATGAAACACTCTTCTCGTGAAAACTAGCATTTTGACATTCCATATCATCGTCATCTCCTACCAAACCAAATCATTTTCCATTTTTAAAACGTATGTTCATACCCTGAAACATGGTTGTAACATGAACACCTTGTTTTCTAATCATGACTTTCATGATGCACTTTCAAAATCAACCTGCCAGCACCTATAAAGTTCACTACTTTTGTTTTTAAACAGAAAAAGGAATAAAACTTGTGAAAGATAGTGTAGCAGGACTTTCCAAAATGATGAGTGTCCATTAATTGTATTTCTATAAATTGATAAAGTGATTTTTAGACATACTGTTGAACTAACAGAATTTGTGTTAAGCTAACAAGCTTCTAACATTTAAAAATAACTTTGTTTTTCATCAGTTAGCTTTTTTTTTTTTTTTTCGAAATCAAAACATGTTGAACTTTTTCTTTGATACTTTGTGTGAGTGTTTTCACTGTGGAAAATCAGTGCATGACCATACAATCAGACTGGAGATAGCATTAGCATCTATCAGAAATGCTACTCAGCTACTGGCACACATCAAAAAACATTGATAGCTGTAAGCTAAATTACTAAGCAAAGAGAGAGCAAACAAACAATTATGGTGCCACTCTCGAGTAGCCCTTTATTTAAATTGGACAAAAGCCATGCCGTTTATTCTTGTTTTGGCCTCACGTTCCTCCTCATGTTGCCATTCATTTTTACATTATGTGTTAAGTGTGAGCTTTCATTTCTCAAACGAGGAGCAGACCTTGTTAAAGTGTGAACTTTAAATGTAACCTAATTAGGCTAATTTTGTCCACAGACTTTGTGCTAAGCTAACAAACTTCAAGCTCTTCAGTTAGCATGTTTTCTTAACTCTGTGTGAAATAACAGCAACCAACAATTGTGATATCTAGCTGTGAAACTGTGATAGCAACCATCTCAATTATTAGCCTTTTCTCAACATGCATACTTGTCTGTTCTTGTGAAACATCATCAGTCTCAGTGAATAAACTGTACAAGAAGAGCCCTTTTTGAAGTTTCTTTTTTTGTACTGTGCAGCACCATGTTGCAAATAAGCCAAGCGAGCAGTGTTGTTGGGTTATGGCTTAGCTTATGTTAACCTATGATGCTTGTTAATATTAATTTATATTCATTCAGCCTGTGCAAACATCTTCATGCCAATTGTCTCTGCCAAAACAACATTTGAAATGATTGCTGCCAGACCTGAAACAAAGACTAGCAGAGCTCCACTGGGACCCATCCGCCACTCAACCTCCAGCTTGCGCAGCATTGCTGGATGAGAGATGTAGGATTATCATACCAGAGACTAAAAATTATCGTAGCTTGAGGGAAATTATTGTGCAGGGCCTCAGTGGGCGAGCTCAGCTGACCATTTAGCCAATCATGCTCTTTTCTGAGACATACATCACCTATATCTCACGCTAAGGAAAGCACGATTGACTGGAAACATGTCACATGGGAACGTAGATGCCTTCAGGGTTCACAAAAGACCTCCGACATACTGTTGCACATTCATGGAATGGTCAAATTATTGTACATTTGGTCTTTTTGATTGTACACAGGACTAAGTTATTGCACAAAAACGCTAATTATCATATATCTGGCAACACTGTACTTGTGTGTTATGCTGGGTTCAAACTGTACAATTTCAACCGTCTCAGAAAAAATATTGGCAGTTGTGATAAAAATGCTTTGTCATACCTTAAAAGCTGTGGTGGATGAAAGACAGAACCATCTTGCGGTCAAAGACAGGCTGCGACAAATATCAGCAGTGTCAGAAATCTGGAGGAATCATCTCGGAGTGTGACGGCCGCTTGCTGCCTCTACGATCTTTGTCAGCTAATCAAGCAATATAGGAATCCTGAAATACAATAGTAAATACAATAGTAAATTGTAAATTTATATCTGTTGTCACCACAAATCAAGATATGTTCAATTGCACACTGTAACATTCTGAAAATAAATATACTGATTTCACATCATGCAATGTAGGTTTAAGTAAGAGTATAAAAATTGTACAGTGTGAACCTGACAGGCAGTCAGGCAAGTCTACTGACATCAGCTTCAAGCTCCTTCAGCTGAGCCACAATGGAGAAACTATGGAGCTGCTGGGAAACATACACAGCTGAACTTCTCATTTCAAATTTTGTTTCATCTACACCATCAGAAATGACAGCTGCGTTTAGTTGATGCTCAATCAGTTCAAGCTGCCTACTGCCTAGCTAAGCTTCATCCTCGTAGATGCAGCTTGAAATCCTTCCAGACCAACTCACAGCCGTCAGCAGCAGTCTGTGAGTTAACTTAACAGCACAACAAAACATATTTTCCTTGAAATAAAAATAACTATGAACAGTTAGGCTTTTATTCACAGGTCAAGCTAAGCTTGGTAATCAAAAGGCTTCCAAGGCCTGGGATATACTTGAAATTCAACTATGCGTCCGTTTGCGCAGACAAACAGCTGTTTTGTGAATGTTTCTTGCTTCCGTACTTCAAGGGCAGAGCATGTGATAGGAGAGGTCTCCACTAGGTGGCAGAATACCAGTTTCAGAAATACAACTTTATAAGTACTACAGAGGCAGCACGGTGGCTTGGTGGTTAGAACTGTTGCCTCACAGCAAGAGGGTTCGTGGTTTGAGACTCCACAGGGGCCTTTCTGTGTGGTGCTTGCGTGGGTTCTCACCAGGTACTCGGGCTTCCTCCCACAGTCCAAAGACATGCTCCGTAGGTTGATTGGTGAGCTGGGATAGGCTCCAGCAGACCCCCGTGACCCTACACAGGACAAAGCGGGTATAGATAATTGATGGATGGAAGTACTACAGAGGAAGTTACTGTTTTGTTTTTGTTGTGATCACAGTCAAATAAGATAACAGAAAAATCATTTGGAGATGTTATAAACCATAAAACCAATGTTGCTGGGATCTGAGTTTGTTTGTCTCTTGTTACAGATGTGTGAAATTGATGAGAAACACCAATAGTACTTTTAGTATGTACTTTTCAATATTTGGCAACTTGTTGCGTCAGGTTGCCATGCTACACAACTACACAGACAAAAAAAAAGAGGCCGTAACCAAAGAAGTATATGACAGTCCACTTGTGTTGAATGAGTGCACTGACCTACACTAGTGCGACTAACGTACAAGTGGATATTACAGGTCAAGTACGCATTGCATATTTTTTGGAGTACATGCATGACAGACATGTCAAACAAACATAGGATATACATGTAAGCCATGATTGGTTTGCGTACGCATTGTTAACAGCAAGTACATTCCAGGCTTAAGTGCTAGGTAGCTAAAGTGATGACAGCTAACTATTAGCTATGCTGACCAGGCCCCTAATTATGCATAAATTTGTTAGTTTATATAATGTTACACAGAGTCGTCTAGATGTCTAGCAATAGAAACCGAAGTCATTTTTTCCAGGCTGTAAATATGTTTGCTGCAAAGTTGGACATTTGACTCGCTTTTGGAGCCGGCCCCCAGTAGTTAGTCAAGGAACTGGACCTTTGCTTTCTTCTGCAATAGATTAAACCATCTAGTCCAGTACGGTGCAAACCCCCGCATGACACAAAAAAAAAGAGTTCTTGCACTGGCCATTTTACCAAAGATATATATATAGACTTGACAGGGTAATGTATCCCAGAATGCATTTCACATAAAAAGCAAAAGTAATGTCGAAGGAGGAGGAAGTAAAAAAAAGTAATAATTAATACTTTTTTGTGCAACAGAAAGTAGTTTTAATATGTTTTCATGCGTATAATATAGTTCTTCTAACTACATATTTGTGGTTATTTGAAAATTTCCTCTGATATTCTCATTGTTTTTCATTCACAACACAGCTGAAATATGAAAGCATATTACTCATTATAATAGTCCACAAAATCCATTAAAAAGAGTTCTTGGTCCTTTTAAGTTATATCAATGCTCAGAGTTTGTGTTTTATGTTCAGTTAATCTGTAGACACTTTTGAATATGTGTTACCCTGCTAACTGAGCTGTGATGTCATGAGATGCACAAGTATGTTGCTGTTCCAGTTGTAGAAAACTGAACTGCGTCCTCCCATCGTCCAAAGTCTAGCAGAACTCATCAGAACGTACAAGTATGAACTTCCAAGTATGCAAGTCCAAACTTGAGAGTGCTACAATTTATTCTTGTTTTGCTTTCATGTTTTTTTTTAATAACTTAACAGATGTGATTACATACCAATAATAATTAATACTTTTTAAACTTACTAGTACCAGTAAGTCCTTGCATACATTTTAAAATGACAGCCAACTATCTTTCAGGAGATGGACCCAGCATGGACAACCACTGTCCTCCTGGTGCCCTGCGTGGTGGTGATGACAGCTGGGTTCTTCTACCTTTACGGTGTGATTGTCGGCCTGCTGTCTAAAACATCCGTACGCAATAAAGTGCTGGTGATAACCGATGCTTTATCTGGGCTTGGAAAAGGTAGGCTGCCACCTCAGGATCTCGGTTTTTACACCATATTTGAACATGACTGATTTCTCAGGTGTTCTGCATCTCATCTATAGAATGTGCTGGCGTGTTTCACAAAGGAGGAGCAAGGCTGATCCTCTGTGGGAAAAGCTGGGAGAAGCTTGAAGAACTCGCCGATGATTTGGCGAATGCTTCTGACCCCACAGTGGTAGGTATACATGATGTGAAAAATATAAAAGACAATATCACCACATCGATTTCTGAGTTGGTGCAAGAAGTACTCAATGAGGTTAAATTATAAATATATAATAATATATATTTTCAACTGTATTTCTTCTGGATGACTGAAATCTGTTGTATTCCAGCTAAGTGGCAAAACATTTCTTTTTCTTCTCTTTTTTTTCTAAAACTTTTAAGCAACGTGTCAAACCCATGTCCTGTGGGCCAAATCCAGCTTGCCACTTTGTTTTGTCTGGCCCGCCACCGTGTTCAAAGACAATCCTTATAACTAAAAACATTAATACACACTTATAAAAAGAGGAAATTTCAATGTGATTGTCCATTTGATTCATTACTAACATCAAAAAGTGGACAGGTTATGAGAGCAGCTGGCTTATGTCAAAAAGTCATGATTTAAAAAACATTTGTCAACATTACATATAGTGAATCAGGCTAAGAAGCAGCATCTAAGTGTTGCCCTAGTCAGCCTCGATGCGGAAAAAGCCTTTGACCGGGTCAGTTGGACCTTTCTATGTAAGGTACTCTAACGTCTGGGTTTTGACAGTTCATTAGTTGCATACAGTCATTATATGATGAACCACGGGTCAGGGTAAAAATTAATGGGCACCTGACAAATAGTCTCCAACTGCACAGAGGAACCCGTCAGGGATGCTGTCTTAGCCCGACGATTTTTGCTATTTTCATCGAACCTCTGGCACAGGCTATTAGAGAAAATGATGGGATCAAAGGTGTTACTATTGCAAATATTGAACATAAGATTGGCCTCTTTGCAGATGATGTAATCACTTACCTCCAAAATCCAAGTGCGACTCTCCCTAAACTTATGATTGAATTTGGTCAACTGTCCGGCTACAGTCTAAACATCACTAAAACACAGGTCCTGACAATTAATTACTCCCCCAGTAGACTCATAAGACAGAACTATAAGCTTAAGTGGGATGCCAAAAAGCTAAAATGCCTAGGTGTATTTATCTCCCAAGATTTAGATCAATTATTTAGTTTGAACTTTGGTAAACTTATTGAATCCATACAAAAAGACTTGACAACCTGGGACAGGCTGCTAGACTTTACTGCTAGAATGGAAATAGTGAGGATGAATTTACTATCTAGATTTTTGTATCTTTTCATGGCATTGCCTATTAAAATTTCTTCCTCACAATTCCATGCTTGGGACAGGTTGATCTCGCGTTTTATCTGGTCTGGGCTAGACCAAGGATAAAATTTAAAACACTCCAAATTAACAGAGAACAGGAGGGTTTAGCCCCTCCAAACCTGATGGAGTATTATTATGCCTCTCAATTGAGGCATATGGCTAGCTGGTGTTCCTTGGAAATGAAGACTGGTTGGAAACAGATCGAACTTGAACAGACTGGGCCCCAACCCCAGACATGCCTGGGGGAAAAAATTGTTAGACAAAAATGGAAATTGTATAGTAGAAGATACATCGTTAATTTGGAAAGAAGTAGTTGACAAATACAAACTGACAAATGTCACCAGACTCCCAATTTGGCCCTCCTATAGCTCAAGCTTTCGGCCAGGAGAAATAGACTCTTCCTTTTTAAGTTGGAAAGACAGAGGCCTTGTTGCTCTGTGCCAGTTTGTAGAGAATAACACCTTTAAAACATTCGAACAATTGAAAAGAGAATATAAACTAAAGAACAGAGATTTATTTAAATATTTTCAAGTATGACATTTCTAGAACACTGAAATAAGAAGAGGTATTCCCACAGGAGGCAATAACATTATGAAGGTCTTCACAAACGCTTATACCCACCTCCCTTGTAAAACTGTCTCTAAACTATATAAGGGGTTGCAGAAACAAAATGGAAATAATACCTTATATATTAAGTCAAAATGGGAGGGGGAGTCGGGTGTAGCAATTACAGAGGGTGAATGGCTTTCAATGTGTGTGACACAACAGACATCCACTAGCTCTAAAAGATGGAGGGAATTTGGTTGGAAATGCATAATTAGATATTTTATTACACCACAAATTATCAATAGACCAGGAGGGGAACAGCAGCAATGTTGGAGGCAATGTGGCGTTCAGAACACCAACCACTCACATATATTTTGGTCCTGTCCGAAGTTAACATCATTCTGGGATGAAGTCTATCAAGCCACTGGGACAATATTGGGCTACATCGTTCCCAGGGATCCCAAAATCCTCCTTCTGGATCTAATATCTGGAAAGGTGCTTCAAAAGGAAGACAAATATCTCTTTAAAATTCTATTGATTGCAAGCAAAAAGGCTATAACACGGACTCGGCTAAAGATACTCCCGCCCCAGGTGGATCATTGGCAAGGTATCGTGGAAAAGATTCATTCAATGGAGAAGTTGACATATCCTCTACGCCTCAAAGGCCACACTTTTAACAAGTGCTGGACTAAATGGTATACATACAAGAGTAAGGTGGCATATTTGGATTAAATTGTAATTCTGTTTTTTCTTCCCTACTAATCTATAACTAAGTGTCCTGAGTTCTATGTTTGTTTGTTTTGTTTTTTTTCCTGTATGTGTATTGTATTATTGAAAAATGTTAGAGTACAAAAAAAAACATTTTCCAAAAATTCTTGAAACAAAAAATTATTCAGTTTTTTCAAAACTTTTTCCCCCCCAAAAAGGATTTATTTATTTATTTATATAATAGCAAAAATTCATTACTTTTAGACATAAAGCTGAAATTATGGAAACAATTTACAATTTTATGACTTATAATTTTAAGTCAATATGTTGTAAAAAGATGATATGATCCAATATATAATTGTAATTTTAACTTAAAGTCACATTTGTCATTGTTTAATTAAGTCTTGAAGTTGCATTTTTACAACAAAATTTGCCATTTTTACAAAAAAAGAAAGAAGAAGAAAAAATGTGATTTTAAAAGAAAACTCAATTTTATGATAAAGTTGGAAATTTTGGTGAAATTTGAGATTTTATGACCAAAAAAAGTGCAATTTTGTGAAATTCACCATTTTACAACAAAGTTTGTTATTTTCTAAATTTGCGATTATATGAGAAAAAATTAGATAAAAGTCTCAATTTAATGATAAAAGCGAATTTTGTGAAATATAAGCTTTAATGACAAAAATTCACTGACAAAATAGATGGCTGAGAAAGTAACTGACCCTTAAATGGTAATCATGGTGGTGATGTGCACCAGGATGAAATGGAGTTTGACACATGTTTTAAGCAATTACAGTTACTACTGCATTAGTGAATAGTTGTTGTTTTTTTTTTAAATAAAAAATATTCTTGTGAAATGTTAGTGATATCCTCAAGAAGAGCTGTCTTTGTCTTACAGGCAACGTAAGAACTGTGGTTTGACTTCACATGACCTCAAGTTTAGCAGGCCAGATTACGAGTTTGCCCAAAGATTTTGAGATCATGTGAGAATTACATGTTAAGGTCTCATCATTTTCAATATTTTCCAATGTAACATTTGACAGTCTCTTTCACTGCGTATATTCTGTGGATTCTTATTTTTCTTTGGAACAGTGCTATGTTGCATTAATTAATATCATTTCAAGCTGCATCTTAATTAGGTCTACCCAAGTACTGTGAACATGGTATCCTGTTGGTGGCAGCACCTGTTGAAACCGGTTGTTACATTTGGAGCTTTTGGAAGTTACAAAAACTTCCAGTTTTGAACTCAGCAATTAAAATCTCCCACTAATGTGGAAGCTCCTGATTTAGCATGAGGGTAAGGATAGCCCATTGGCTAGTAAGCAGGAAGAGTCGTTGAGTTTCTGACACTGTTAGAAAATGGTATCAGGTAGTCTTTGGTTGCAAGATCAGAGTGACGCCCGTAATCAAATTACTCACATTGTAGGATGTAGGATATCTGATTCTTTCATAAAATTTAAAAAGGATGAGTGGTCTCATAAAATGTGCTTTTCATCTCCTTAAACAGATCTTCTAAAGCCTCCTGAATGGTTTACAGCCAGCCTCCACAGGACATGACACTGATGGCCGAGTTGGAGCCTGCTCGTCGTGGTTTATTTTGAAAGTCCTCCAGATTCTCAATGCCATTCTTGTCAGACTTCCTCCCAGCTCAAACTGATGTGTATAAACTGACACTTTTTAGCAGCAGACAAATGCAAATGGTTCAAACACACTTTTGTAGTACATAGTAGTTGTTCTGCATCTTTTGGGTCCTTTGGACAGTCAGATTGAAAATTTGAAAGCCTTCCAATCAGAATCCATCATGTAAAGAGCAATGTCTACTTTGATTGGATAACAGCTTATCTGGCATTGGACGCTCTGGTCTATAAGTTAAACCTGACTCACCTTTTTGACCCAACCAGATATGCTACTTTGCTGAGATGCTCACTTTACGGAGAAAATGAATGAGATAATCAACATCTCTGGGCTCAGAAGCATCTGGGATTGGCCATCAGAGTGGAAGGATTGTAATGTGGTCAAAATAATCAGTATTCCAGATCTGTTTTGGAAGAAATGAGTGTCCTAAAGTAAGGCTCAGCTGCTGAAAATAACTACAATAACAATTTCTACCTGATGAAATGAAGGTCCAAACATCCCACTAACCAGGACAGCATCAAAGCTCAAAACTTCGATCAGCAGTACTCATCCTCATCGTATTTCTTCCTCAGACGTTCCCTCCTAAACTTGTTCTGCTGGATTTTGGAGACATGGACAGCATGCCTGAGGCTGTCGCAGAGGTCCTGGAGTGTTATGGCTGCCTGGACATCCTCATCTTCAACAGCAGCTTGAAGGTCAAAGCTCCTGCTCAGAGCGTGTCTCTGGAGATGGACAAGCTTCTCATGGACAACAACTACTTTGGACCCATCACACTGGCTAAAGGTAGATGACTTTATTGCATGATAGGGGGTGGGGTTGATGATGAAGATGTGACAGTGTTTGGTGGCTGGTCTGTTTCAGGCGTGCTGCCCTCCATGATCTCCAGGAGGAGTGGTCACCTGATCCTGGTCAACAGCATCCAAGGGAAAATAGCTGTGCCTTTTCGAGCTACATGTGAGTTCATAACTCCTGTTAGGTTTCATTGAATGAGTAAATTTTAAATGACTTTTAAACTGAACATCATCATAGATGGCTGCTGCCACCATGTGGTGGACAGGTGAGTTACACAAATAACACTAAACTTTAGTAGCTCTAAATGTGAGGTAAATACAACCTAAGATGAAGAAAAAATTAACTTTCTTTTTCTCTGTTCCAATATTTATTTAATAAAAATGAAGCCAAGTGGGAAATACTAAGTACCTCCTTACTGCTTTGACAGGATTTAAGTCGCTGATCATCAGTCATTGATGGATCGATAACCAACAGGTGTAAATACTTCCATGAACACACAAAGTCTCCTGGACATTCAGCTTTGTTAACCCAATGCCAAGAGGGAAAGACATCATCAATGGCCTCAGAGTAAAGAGTGTTGCTGCTGAATCTGGAAAGAATCATAAAATTATTTACAAACAACTTAAAGGAAAAAAGACTCACAAGTGGAAAACCTTCAAGACAGTTTTCAATATCCCCAGGAGTGGAGGTCTCAGCAGATTTACCTCCAAAATCAGACTGTTCAATGCTCAAAGAAATACAATCCACCCCCGATCACATCTCACACTTCTTTGCTTATTATAAGTTAGTTTGACAAGATTTAGGAATATTAGTCTTAGTTGTTTTTGTAGAATGAGCATGTTAGATGTTATTTGTCTGTTGTGGTGTTTATCTGGTACTAAAATCAGCTGTGATGAGATGGTTTTTATTATGTTTTTACACACAAAACAATTAATGGTTTGAACTGTTCCAGACGCAGCCTCCAAACATGCCGTTCAAGCTTTTTTCGACTGCCTGAGAGCTGAGGTGGAGGAATACGGCATATCTGTCAGCACCATCAACCACACCTTCATCAGCTCCACCGCCTCCGCGACGACTCCCTCCAAGTCCTTCTTGTCATGTGAGTCCCATCACATCATGTTTTTTTCTTCTGTTGTTTTTAAGCAGGATGCTGTAAATCTTCATCATCTTCTCCCTGCAGTGTTCTACACGAAGAAGCCACTTGGTGTTTCTCCGGACGAGGCAGCCACCGAGATCGTAAAGACTTTGAACCACAAGAGGAAGGAGGTGCTGATTGCTCCGTCGCTTCCTAAAATGGCCATCTATGCCAGATCCTTCTTTCCCAATGTCTTCTTCGCTGTGATGGCGGCAGGAGTGAAGAGCTCTGCTGCCGCTGAGAACATGTAGCTTTGTTTTTCTTTTTTGAAAAAAATCTACTTCACTGAATATAAGCGTTGTAAAGTCTGTCATTTAATTTCTCCATATATATATATTTTTTTTCTCTAACACAGTCTCTTGATTTCTCTTGTCTGTAAAGTATTTAACACGGTAACACAATCAAAAAATAAAACTTCTAAACAAAGAATTATCAGACTAAGAAAAATAAAAGTCCTGTGTTAAAGTAAGTTCACTGTCGTGGTCCATTTCCACAAAAAAAAAAAAAAAAAAAAATCCACAAACAAAGGTTTTTTATAGACATTTTAGAGACATGTTGCTGGCATCTGCGTCGAAATGAGCTAATATTTTCCATGAAATTATCAATGTCTCAGTTTCAACATCTGATATGTTCTTCTATTTGGAGGAAAAATGTTTTGTTTTGTTTGTTTAAACTAAATATGTATTCATGGTAATGCCCTGATGTTTTTGCTGTAAAGGTTAAACAATGTTAATAATTAATAGTTGTCTTCTGGCAACCTCTGGCGGTCATCTGGGAGAACCACTGCTCAACTACAAACTAGTGGTTCTGTCGTATTAAATGGCCTTTAAAGTGACTTCTAGACTGTATGAATTAACTCTGCGGGTGCAGCCCCGTCAGACCGCCTTTAGGACGTTATGCAGCAGCGGATTTACCGTGAAACATGACCGACACAACCGGCGCTTCACCGTCAGTCCAGGCAGTGGGGCAGGTAAGATCACAGCCGGGCTGAGGGCTTATCTGCTGGCGAACATTTAGCAGGAAAGGCCGGTGTCTACTCGGGGGCCTGCGGAGAGAGTAGACAGTCTGACCGACACCAGTTCATGTCATTTCCACTCAGAATAACCAGTAATTATATCCATTTGACCAGCTTGATCAGTTTATTTAGGTTTTATTCGCAAATAAATAGCCTACCTTTTTTTTTTCCTTAAGGAGAGGGCTGGTGAAAGCTCAGCGAAATTACATTGAAAAAAATGTGTTTTTAGTGGTATTTTTGTCTGTGATGAGAAGCTTCATAATTGCCATCACTAATATGCACCTTCTAATAACTACATCCATTAAGCTAATATTTCGGCATATGTAATAACAGTAAAGGTAGTTTATTAGCTTAAAGTTTCCCAAGACCGTTACATATGTCAGATACATGTATTTTTTCTTCAGGATATTATATCTTTATCAGACAGTTTTAATTTTTCTGTGTCATCATTAAGACTTACCTTATTGAAAGAGGTTGGAACTACTCCAAAAGTTACTTTACTTCTAACAGTTACTTCCAAGCTAAGTCCAAACTGACCTGTGGCAGTGTATTCCTCCCTCATATATTAAGAAATATAGCTAGATTTGTGATTTTAGAGTTTCCAAGGCTGTTTTTTTTTTGTTTGTTTGTTTTTTTTATTGTGTGTGTTTGCAAATTTGAAAGAAAAAAAAGACTGGACAATTTAAATAAATCCCAAATTTACAAGAAAAAAAACAACAATTAGGTTTTATAATAATTTTGATTTGATAAACTCAAAATTTCAAGAAACAAATCTTGATACATTACAAATAAAAAATACTACAAAATCTTATTAAATTTATGACGGAAAAATCTGCCTCTGTAAAGCTTGTTTTCTTTCTTTTTTTGTAATCTTAACTTTCAAATTCAGAAGAAAAAAAAGCTAAATTTTCTTAATCCATAAATGAGAAAGTTTGTGAATTTGTTAATGAAATTTCAAATTCTGGCTTTAAAAACTTGCATGTTTTCCTCAAAAAAAATCTGAATTGCTAAGTTTATACATTATACAAAATTCCAAGAAAGAAATCAGGTTCAAATTTTTTTTGTATTCTCAAATTCAAAAGAAAAATATAAGAATAAGAATAATAGCCTATTTGATGTCTTAACATGCAAATTTTGAAGAAAAATAATCTTACTTTCTGAATTTGCAAATTAAGAAAAAATCAAAAAAAGTACTGTACATTTTACATTTATAAAATTGCAGATGTACATAAAAAAAAAAACAAAAAAAAAAACAACAAAACAGTGGTACTGTGTGTTTAATGAGGCAGGCACAAATGAAGGCAGGTTATTACATTTCTCTAAACCAGTGATTCTCAACGTTTTCAGCCTTGAACCTTTGCCTGGACAATAAAACTTAGGGCTCCTATTTTTGAGTCTTTTCTTGGGCCCCCCTAATGGCTGCAGTGGGGAGCTGCAGGGGCTCTGTGCATCACCACCATATTTGTAGAAGAGAAACCGGCACTGGTCACTTCAGCAACTGCCAGTGAACGGCTGTTTTTACATGTTAATGTTGCTGGAAGCAGCTGCTGTATGAAAAAAGAAAACATCTGTACACATCTGTTAACCCCTGCAGGGAGTAATCCTCTTTAGGATCCCAGTCTGAGCAAACGTGGTGTGAAGCCGTTTGATCTGCCATCCGCAGGGACCCATGAAAGTGCCGTGCTGCACTACAGCTTCACCGGGGAGAAGGAGGTGCACCTGACGTCCACGTTCGTGCCCGAGTCATTTCGAGGCCAGGGCGTTGCAGCGCTGCTATCCCAGGTGAGGGTCTCAGGAATCCATCCATGTCCGTCTCAGAGATTTTTAAACATGTTAGTGTTTCTTCTGCAGGCTGCCATGGACTTTGTGGTTGAGGAGAACCTAAAAGCCCGCGTGTCCTGCTGGTACATCCAGAAATACGTTGAAGATCACCCTGAACGGAACTACAAAGACCTGATTATTGCCTGACAGCAGCTGTTTTTCACTGTACTCTACAAGCTGCACATGTAATTTAAATGTAATTTACTGTATTTGAAGATTCAATCATGAAATGTTTAATTCAGTTAATTTTATTACAAAGAAAGTCATGCTGGGACATTTTATAAATAAAGAAAATGTATGATGATAGAAAAAAAATAAAAATAAAATCACATTTTTTAATTCTCTGTGCTGTATATTGAGGTTTAATGAACCTGAAATTCATTGAATTTCCTGAATACGTCCAGTCTGCTTACCTGGTAATCATGTAACTGAAATGCAACCATGAATGAAATAAGAAAGACAAAAAACACAAAGAGGGAAAGATGAGAAGCTTGTGAAATTTGTTTAATTTGAAGATGTTGTTGTGTCTCTTTATGATTCCCAGGGCGTTATATTAACAAAAAGAAAAAAAGTGTGCACAAACAGATTCTACTGCTAAGAAATAAAATAAAATGGTTATTTTTGATCTCTGTGGACTGTTTAAATCAACACATTTTGTCTGGTTTGGACCTCAATCAGCTATGATTTGTTTCTTACAGTCCATTTGCTGCCAGAAAGACAGATTTCACAACATGCACAATGTTTGAAGTAAAGGGGGTGGAACTTAGTCCTTTACTCTACCCCATAAAACCAGCTGCTGTGAACCGAAGGGCCACATCTGTCTGGATAGTAATAAGGTTGAAATATTAAGTTAAAATGTAGCAATTTTGCTAAATTTGTGATTTTACAACAAAAGGCCCAGTGTCAGAAGTTGCAATCTTGCAAAAATTGCAATTTTATGTAAAGTTTGCTTTTATGAACAAAAGTCACATTTAGTGCAATTTTAAATTTCATGACAAAATGTTATAATTATGAGAAGTTACATTGAAACAATTCTTTTACTACAAAGTTGCAATATTGCGATGTTTATGATTTAACCATCGATTGTAATTTTATGTAAAGTCAAAATTTTGCAAAATGTGGAATAATTTTTCATGACAAAAAGTTGCAACACTGCATAACTTACAATTTTACATCACTTGATTTTAGGACAGAAACCATCTTTGTGGAATTGCAACAATTATATGAAACTCAAAATTTTATGACATGAAATTTAAATATTAAGTTAAAAATGTCGCAGTTTTGTGAAATTTACGATTTTCCCTGGTTTCACAGCAAATAGCTGCAATCTCACAAAATTTGCAAATGACAAAATTTTGCTTTTGATGACAAAAAGTTACAGTATTTCAAAATTCACTATTTTATAGTAAAAATGTGCAATTCTACAAAAGTCATGTTTTTACAGCAAAATGTTGTTTTATGAAGTTGAGATTTAGTGAGATTTAAAATTTCAGGACAAAATGTCATGATTATAAGAAATAAAATTAGTTATATTGTGAGAAAAAGTGGTTTTACAACAAAGTCACAATATTGTGAAATTTATGAAAGAAATTATGATTTTTTGTGACAAAGTTGTAATTTTATCTCCAAACGTTTGCAATTTAGTGATTATACATTATTAAATCTTCAATACTGCGATTGTAATTTTAGGTCTAAAAGTCATGATTTTATGAAATGTGGGACTTTAAAAACAAAAAGCTGCAACATTGCATAATTTGCAGTTTTACATCAAACACTCTTAATTTTAGGACAGAAATCACCTTTGTGGAACATTTAGCTTAGGTCATATGAAATTCAAAATCTTATGACATAAACTTGAAATATTTTGTTAAAATGTTTTTCAACAAATATTCCTGTTTCACAAAAAGTTGAAATCTTATCATCAGTCTTTAATTGTACGACAAAACTTTGCTTCCTTAGGAAAAAATCTGATGAGTATGTCTTTTATTTCATAGTAGTAGAAATATTCACAGACTTTCCCACATTAAGTTTTTCAAGTTGGTTCAGAGACTTTGGACCTCCCAGTGACAATGAGAGGTCGGCGTTCCCTGTCCCTGTTCCTCTCGCTGCTTCGTCCTTGAGACAGCTTCGATGGTAAAACAAATATCGTCCCAATTCAGATATTGAAATCGAGACATTTTCAACAGTACGCCTCTCTTTGTCGTTCTGTTATGCTGTCCATTTCGACCACGTACGCCGTCCCCGTGGACGGCTTGTGGCCATTGATTGGCAACTCCGGCGGACTCTCAGCATCGGCGGTCAGGTACATGTCCCACATCTGCTCAGGGAGGTCCAGCTCCATCATCTTCTCCTTGATCATTAGGTTCTTCTCGATGTTCCGCCGCTTGTATTTAAACTCGATGATGGTCTTCGTGTACCTATTCAGCGCCGTCACTGCAGAGCCCATGCAGGTGCCGAAGGAGCTCCAAGCTAAGCTAACAGAAGAAAAACGAGAACTGTTAGGCTATTCACTAAAAATGATTTAAGATGGTTTAAATCTGTGGAGCCTCAACTCTCATGTAGTAGAAAATCTTTTGTTGTTGGTGTTTGAATTTTTCCATCCAAATGTCTTGAACAGATCTCATCTAACTGCTAAAGACTTTATGGGCTTCTTCATGAGCAAAATTGTAAACATTAGGGATCAAATTGATGTTCTCCTGCCGGCTATGGGGACTGCATTGGACAGCACAGCAACATTTGATACTATCAACCATCAGATTCTTCTCAATAGATTAGAGCAGGCTGTTGGAATTAGAGGAACTTCACTAACATGGTTAAAGTCATATTTGTCTGACCATTTTCAGTTTGTCTATGTAAATAATGATTATTCCAGTCATACTAAGGTCAGCTGTGTAGTACCACAGGGTTCTGTTCTTAGACCCACCTTCTTCTCTATACATACTTCCTTTGGGAGAAATCATTAGGAAGCACAATATAAATGTTCACTGCTATGCAGATGATACTCAGCTGTATTTGTC